>CAJQZM010036701.1:27637-56431 GCA_907164665.1 Colias nastes
TCAAAAACTTCAAACAAAGAACATCAAAGCCGCTCATCTCAAAGCAAGCTGAGTCAACATTCTAACCATCCGTCTGTCCATTGTCTACAGATTTGCATAACCCTGCGAAGCGCACAAAAGAATCAAAGGACTGTCTTACCTCGCCGGCCGAACTGACCCATATCAATTTGCAAAGCTCCGTCTAGCGAAATTTCCCACTAACAACAAAGACGGCCTATGACCATACCCTTTCGCTACAATTTTTATGGGAAACTTCTATGCTCTAGTTTTTTGCATTGTCCATACTTGAATGGCCAACGGATTCGCCTTTGGCGAATTATTCGATTTTAATTTAACGTAGTATAATGGTGCGATGTTTTGGACGCTTTGTGCTAGGATATATGACCGTTATACGTCAAACGTGTCGTTGTTACACAGGTGAATAGCATGTAGTTAGCTAGTTTTAACGGTCATAAAGTATAAATATGTTGTACATAATGATAGAACGCACTAAAGGCAAACTGAAAAGTAATTTTTACAATCGGTACTACACGTTCTTAACATAAAGTTAATGAATAAGACAATTTTAATAACAATATTTAGCAGTGATAGCTGATACCGATATGTAATTTAAGAAACATATAGGTTAGTAATGTTTTAAATAGAAGCCAGCAACGTGTTTCATAGCAGCTTATCTAAATCTAAAACAATTAAAATACACAAAGAACTAATCGTTTGCAATAAAATAAAAAATGCAAATTCCATACTAACATAAATACGTTACAAATTGCAACAGATAACCTTAGCTACATTACATTATCCGAATAATCTACATGAAGGGTTATCGCGATTTTTCTTAACCGTTAAATTCGGTCTCGTTTTAATTGTCCACCGACTGGGCAGGGTCAGTGCGTCCCGTCCGGCTCAGGTAGCCAACCCGCGCTGACCCGCCACAATACTGGGGTCACAACAGACCTTTATGCCAGTTTAAACACCCCAAAATCGCTGCAGCGTGAGTGATGGGGTCAACCCCGCGCCAAGATGACCCCACTGACCTCACCTTTACAAAAGCACCCCTTTCTTACAAGCCATTATTTGTAATTCCTTTCGCGAATCTATTTTATTGTTCGCTCTCTATTCAGTTCCTGATGGACACTCGGCTGGTGAAATTTTTGCGTGTGAACGATCTAGTTTCTTTGCCAAAACTGTAACGTCCGCAGGACAATGCGTCCGTTCTTTATGGGAAAGTGAATTTCTGTTGTCTAATGCACAAAGTGGTCTCTTTTTAATGATTCGCCATTGTGTTAAGGAGGTCCTTTGATACAGTTCTTGGGCGGTCATTTGTGACCGTTGGCAACGGATTTGACGATGCCTATATAAGACAGCGGCGTAACGGTTGAATTCAGTATGCAGTCACGATTAGGAATGATGTTTTTAGGCCCAAAATAATTCGTATAGAGAAACAGTCACACTAAAAGGAAAGAGCTTAGGAATATAGGAATACGTATTGCAAATACATACATGAAATAATCTTACTAGCGATAGTAAGATATGGTTACTCGTATTTATATTTAAAGTAAACCATATTTCAACGAATACTTTCTCTAATATTTTGTGGAATGTAATTTAGCAATAATACAATCTCATCTAGAGAAACAAAATATGTAATGTTTAATACGAAATTGCTTAAAAACTAAATATTCGCGTTGCAACGTTAAAATTATTGCCTTTGCACAAGTAAATGTTACATTAGAATTTATTCAGTTATCCAATTATCATAATCTGGTATTTAGTCAAATGTAGATTAAATATGAATCCATACAGATGTAGTAAAATCCATTTGATTTTTATGAAGTAAGTATATACTTTGTATCCATGACGAATATGTTATATCATTATGAGTTTTAAATGCTATTTTTTATATTTATAATGAATGACATTTACATGAATCGTTTAAATTATTTTTTTTATATAATTATATAGTATTTAAATCAGTATAACTTACACAAAGGTATCCTTATTATACCTATCTAGATGTTTTTAGATACGAACTACATTTGATAAAATGTGTCCCTCTACGAATGAAAAAACTAAAAAAATATCTATAAATTCGTACTTTTTACATTTCGGTCCAGTTGCATGTGTCGTAATTTAAAAGGTTTATCTGTTCTTAAACAAGAAAAAAATGTCTGTGAACTGAAATTAAAAAAAGAAAGTGATAAAGCCTTAAAAGCGAGACCGGGCGCTCCCCGGATGCAGGGGTAGGTAGCAGTTGGCACGTGCGCCGGCAGGTGCGCTCAGATGGCACCAACCTTTGGTACAGAAAACTTTTGGTTCAAAAGTAACAGTTTTTGGAATCGGGGAATATCATTGTTTTATATTGTTGGAGGAGAACTTGTGGAAGTGAAACCGCCATTTCGTAGAAATTATCTATTTCCAAGAATAAAGGTTAAGATGATATTAATTATTCAAAAAATATTTTTCAATAATAGTTATGAAAATACATGACTAAAAATTAATTTCACATGTGAAGCATAAATTGAAATAGTTAAGTAGGAGGTAGTTAATAGTTATTATTAAATATTTTTACATGATAATATTTACTTTTGTCCGCATGGTACATGGTAATATTATGTATATTATACTCATTGTTTAAAAAGGTTCGCGACCCCAGTTACTTCCTTTTAACTCTTGAGAGATGACCAACGGACGATCGCGTGTTGATACTTTACATTAATCTAACCTTTAAGTCCAATTATTTTTCCTTTATTTATCGTGCACTATAAAACGAAGAATTTCATGTCTGACATTTCATGAGTTATCGTGTGTTATTCTGTAAATGTTTAAGTTTGTTTGTACGAAGATAAAGATAAAGTACCGCTTATGTCGCTTGTTAATTATAATTAATTGTTATATGTTAATGTTTTTTAAGGTTTTCAGGTAACTTAGCACGCATAATTTCAGATCACTTAACAAACAATGATACAGATGTTACTCGCTGGGCTTGGAAAATTTTACTAATCCGACCGTTTTATATTTTATTTTATCCGTTTTGCTAAAATATAAAAAGTGTGTGTTTTTTCACCATGATTCTATAACCACTAAACCAATTTATTCCCACTTTAATTTATCTAACGTATGTACAAAAAAATAGTACTCAATATTCAAAATCCAACACAAGAAACATTTAATTTTAGATATTCACAAGCATTTTATTCTCACAAACCTAGAAAGTAAAATCCACCGACATTTTATAAGAAACAGCAATTTTACCTTAAAATTAAAATACATCAACCATTTACAAGAAACACCAAATATCAAACAAATATATCTTGCTATAAACAGGTGCTATGCGCACCCCTATCGACTCCTACGCTTCCTTTACAGCTAAGTATTTTTATCAAGGATGAATAAATACACTATTTTGTTCACCTGACTTTATTTTGTAAAGGTTATGTCCGTGTAACCTTTCAAAAAATACATTTTTCAAGTATATTTTTAAAATAATGGAGGTTGCAACCCGCTTTTAAAATGTTTGAAGTAGGATATAAGTTATTCCAGGCTTCGATATGTGAATAAAACTATCTATATTGCAGCTAGAATTTCAATATCAGTAAAGTAATTCCCGAGTTAACTTCCTACAAACAAAGTATATTAACCGACTTAAAAAAGGAGGAGGTTCTCAAATCACTCGATACATTTTTTACTCTATAATATTGGAACAGTATATTCGATACAAACTCAGATAAACATACTTTCGCTAACATAAGTGTGAAAGTATGAACTAGTTTAATCCGGATAGCAAATGATATAAGGCAATTAAATTACCATTAACTGCAGACTATCGGAAATGTGGCACGTGCCATTGACAGGTGTCAAAATTATGTCATGCATCTGTTGACATAACATCTCGTGTGTTATCTGTGATATTTCACAGATTTGGCGCTTACTATTAAAAAAAACATTACATAAATATGGGTGTACATTTGTTTTTTCTATGTTATAATAATGTAGTGTAATACTTACTATATTAAGGTTCATTTTATTAATTATAAACTATCTCAAAAATAAAAGAATGCTGTACCTAAGCAATTTGAAATAGCGTTATCATCAAAAGATAAAATAGTAGAATTTGTTTTATTTTATTAGATGCTTCATACTTAAAAGCATAATAATTTCTTAATGGACATAGACAAAAAACTATAAATATAAAATAACAATATCAAAAAATACACATTAAACTCGAGCCTCAGCCCTCTTGGGCAATTAAAAAAAAACGAAGGTCACTGACCGTCCAGGAAAGGGGAATAAGGGAAGATAAAAGGCTAGATAGATAGCAAGGTCGCTGACAGCACCAGATGTGTGCACATCTGCCCACCGTCTCGCTCTGCTGATCTAACGTCTTGAGTTTTTTAATATCGGACCTCAGACTTTTTGGTGCGGCGGCGTTTTGGCGCGAAACGCGTAAAATTGTTTTTTTTTCTGTGGCGGAGATGTCATTCGCTTTTCGAATTGTTGTTGAATGCGAATCATTTTATTTAATTGTTTTGCAGATGGTGCTTACTGCTTGGTCTGCTTACTACTTAAAAATGTTAACTCGTTATAGGTACCTATTTACCTATGTTTTTTTCATAAAGGTTTTCTAGAGTTAAATAAACAAATATTCCCAAAAAGATTTCGTTTCATTTCTTCTAACTTCCTAATTCCTTTCCTAATGGCCAGTCTCCAATATTGTCCCATCCATTCGCTGACCGCTCTCACCGACGCTTACCAATCTCATCTTTCACGCTACATACCACTTCCGAGCACACATCCGAACGGAAGGTAATATATACTGGAAGCCTTATAGCGACAGCCAAATGAATTGTATTTAAAAATATGTTAAACAGTAAACTAGCTCTGCCATGTAACTTCGTCTGCTGTTAATATTTTTGCAACATAAAAAATGTTTCATTGATCTTATTATAATAATAAGGCGTATATTGTAGACAAAATATCCATATTTGTATACTTTATTACAATTTTTTCAAATCGTATGAGGTAAGAAATGTAACAATTTTGTATAAAGCTGGTACGTATAATAATATGTAGGTATGTATATAGCTTTTTGGCCTTCTTCGATACATGGATACGAAAAAAAATCAATTCGAACCAGTAGTTCCTGAGATTAGCGCATTCAATAAAAAAAAACTCTTCAGCTTTATAATATAAGCACAGTATGAAAATCATATCTATACTAATATTATAAAGTTGAAGAGTTTGTTTGTTTGAACGCGGTAATCTCAGGAACTGCTAGTCCGATTTGAAAAATTCTTTCGGTGTTAAATAGTCCATTTATCGAGGAATGTATAATTGTATAGGCTATATATCATAACCCTACGACCAACAGGAGCGGAGCAATGCGGGTGAAACCGCGCGGCACAGCTAGTTAGTACTTAGTAATATAAATTGAGGACAATTATAATATTTTGAGAAACTCGATTATTATAATTAGCTCATTATCATGTTATATCAATGTCAAGTGACTGTAATTGCGTGACAATTTCATAACCGCTCAGTAATATTTGCGTGATCAATAAACAGACATACGAACTTTCTCATGCCATGTTAAGTAATTCAATGTAGATAATATTATGTGGTAGGATTAGAAAATATACTGATAAGGGTAACATTAATGTAATATTCAATTTGAAATGTGTTTTTTTTTTGTGGAATTTGGCCATAGGTAGGTATTTTTACAAAAGCTTTATAAACTTATGATTCTCATAATAGGAAATTAGGAACAAGTTAGGAACTATAATTACTATAACCTATATTATTATATCTTTCTACCCATGGCTTTACTCGTGGGCTGTTTATACAGAACCCATAGATAATGCAAAAATCTTTACACTTTTCTCTAATATTATTTAAACAAAAACAATTGTACCTATTATTTCATTACTGAAAAGCTACATTATTCCTTATGTTCAGTATATTCTAGTTTTCATCCCGATTCATATGCAGTTATCTTGAGGAAGGTCATGGTATATCTGACATTTTATAAACGTTATCAAAAACCGCAAAGGCAAAAGATAATAAAATGTTCCCATCAGAACTCAGAGCGGGAAGCTGCGGTGTACCAAATTGATAATGGATGAAAAAACATGTTTTTTAAGGAAAAAAACAGTAATATATACTGTAATTGCATAATATGAATATGATGATATTTTGTAGACTAAAAGATTTATACAGTTTTTCGAAAATATTGTATTTAGTAATTTTATTAATATAAAAATACTAGCTTTCCGTCCGCGGCTTCGCCCGCTTTGTCTAAAACCTAATAAATTATATACTAAAACCTTCCTCTTTAATCACTCTATCTATTAAAAAAACCGCATCGAAATCCGTTGCGTAGTTTTAAAGATTTAAGCATACAAAGGGATATAGGGACAGAGAAAGCGACTTTGTTTTATACTATGTAGTGATGATGTAACATATTGTTTCAAGCAAAAAACATTTTTACTTACTTTGGAATAATAATAATGTAAATTAATAGGTGATGCTGCAGTCTGAAGCTAGTTAATAAATACAATAAGATCACAAAACACCATCATTTTGTCTTTTTAGTATATATGTTGTTTTGTTTGAATAATTTAAACGAACCTAAACTATATGCAAAACAATTTAACAGAAACAATAAAATTCGAATAAACGACAAAACTTGTTAAATCAAAGACAAATAATTAACAACTTCACCCTTAATAAGGTGATTAAATAACGGAAACTCAAAATCGAACAGTAAAGCATCGACAATTTAACAAGACCCCTCCTTTCCTGTAAATATACTTGAAACAGAGCTCAAGACAAATTGGTTAGGCTAAATTATTCAAATTACTTACCCTGACCTCTGATTTCTTACAATCATCAATATAAAGCTCAAATTATAATGGTGGTTCATCCCGTTATTACTTTTGTATGAAAATTTACATCCGGGGTAAAGATCCAATGGAATATTGCCTTTAAATGAATTTGAATACAGATTGAGGAAGTTCGCTCTAATTTTATGGGAGAATTTTTTGTCAACGTTTTTTATAGATAATATAATCCCTGGATTTTGATACTTTTTAATAAGTAATGATAGATTCTGTCTTTTGTGTTTTGTGTTACAGGGGCCCAGTCGCTCTTAAGTTTATGAGAAATTAATTGTTACAAAAAAAAATTATATAATAATATAATATCTATATAGACAGCATCAAAATAAGGCATTTTGAACAAGCAATCTGCAAGAGTATCATGTATTCATCTAAATAGGTATATGAATTAATCTCTATGTCATTTAAAAAATTAAACGCTGTTTGTTTTTCTAAAATACTTTTTATTCTCTTTCTCAGACATAAATGCATACATTCGATTTCTCAATACACAATACTTTTGGTGCAATGGAATAAATAAAACTGTACTAGAGACACCTGGATCTAGAAATATTAGATCAGAGCTAGGTTCAGCGAAGTGGATCCAATTGCTGGCTTTGTTAGCGACAAATTAATGCCTCCTTGAAGACTCGTAATAAGGCACGATTCCATTGACACACGATTTTATCGGATAAGCTTGATGAGATTGCATTTATATAAATATTTTGAGAAGATTATAACTTAAGGTTTTAGATGGATCTTTTTAAAGCTCACAGAAATTGTAATATTCCTGTAGGAAATTCGTAGGTATGCTTCACCCCTTTAGGCATTTGTCTTCTTCTTCTTCTTTTTTCAAGTGGCAACTCCCGATCCCATAGGCATATGTCAAAAAAATAGTATAAGTATTTTGTATCGTAAACCATTCAGGGACATTTTAATAATTTCGTCCTACTCCATAATTCACTAAAACTGCACATTTGTTTTATTTATTGATATCTTATTTGATTTGATCAATTATTATTCTTTTTTTTAATAACTACCTACTAGCTATTCGCCCCGGCTGTATTTTTTTATCAAAATTTTAAGAATAAAAATTACCTATACTATGTCCTTCTCCTGGTTCTAAGCTACCGACTTTCTGCCGATTATAATATTTTCACTACATAGTATAAAACAAAGTCGCTTTCTCTGTCCCTATGTCCCTATATGTATGCTTAAATCTTTAAAACTACGCAACGGATTTTGATGCGGTTTTTTTATTAGAACGAGTGATTCAAGAGGAAGCTGTTTTGGTAAATAATTTATAAGGTTTTAGACAAAGCGGGCGAAGCCGCGGGCGGTAAGCTAGTATTTATATAAACGGCTATTGCTGGCTTATTTTAAGGCAACAATGGAAACAATAGAAAGCTCCGTCCAGTGACAATCACCGTGCGAACCCAAGTATGTAACTAGTATGCGATATGTCGCATACATCATTTGTATGATGCTCCAATGATTGGCGTATAATTTAATACTTTCATACATTATTGTATAGCTTGTATGTTGTAGGATGTTTGCAAATTTCAAATCGCAAAAAAAGAATACATAGCATCAAAAGTTGTGTTAGCAGAACGTCTATGAAATAGAAAATCACTTGAATACGAAGAAAGTCTAATTCCTAATTCCTTCACCCTTTTTTATACATATAGTATAACTTGTGGTATAACTTATGAGCTACCACAACATTATTTTTCGAAGTTCTAGTAAGAACTCCTTGGTCATAGTGACCTGGTCATGGCTGCAAAGAAAAATTTGGAAGATATGATTCTATATTGTAATTCAAAATCAATTGGAATTTATAGTTTTTTAATTTTCGTATTGACAATTTTGCCGCTCTTTTTACAAATTATCATAAAAACAATAATGTTCATGTTATGTACCTAATGCTGATAATAATTACATAATAAAAATTGTTTGTTATGACCACGTTATGACAAACAATTTTTTCCTAACTTCCTATACAGCCTGTATTCGTTACTTATTGAAATTCTATCTATTCCATTTTAAATGTATTTACAGGGGCAGACTTTTTTATTAAAACGGTACGACTATAGTCATGTTTCCGCTCTTTTGTCGTAACCATTCCGTAATGGCCGATTAATGTTAATAAATGCAAATGGACGTCGGGGCGAATGTCAAACTTTTGCCGCCATTTTTAATCGATTATCGTAAACACTAATTATCATATCTAATGCTTTTAATGAGAATTTTGTCTGTATTTTTCGTTGAATTTTTAGGAATTAGTATTGAGACAGTGAAAAATGCTCTTATTGCTGTTTGACTAAAAGTTTTTATTTGAACATGGACACTGAAAAATAAACCATTAGGTACCTACCTTTTAAACGAGTATAATAAAAGTAAAGTAGTTTTGCACAGTAAAACTATAAATATTATAAATTTCATCGAAATCAGTTTAATAAACTTAAAACTGGAACTCAAACATTTATTTAAGTATTCAATAAGACTTCTTCTAGGATTACTTTTGAATCGTCATTACATAATTTAAATTTTTAACATTTACCATCGATTGGAAAAACAGTATCTATAAAGAAAAATAATTCAATTCAGCCGTAGAAGTAACAAACAACCTCCCATCACATACACATATACAATCGTATTTAAAACAGACATATGTATCTCATAATATCTAACCTCGATTCAAAAGTCTCCACCAGTCTCCACATAATGCTGTATATTTAAAAAAGTCCTTTAAAACTTATTTTAGCCAGTTAATCGCCAACAATACGTTAATCTGGATAATCTCGTGCGCAAGGTGTGCACCGCACGCGCCAACCACCTGCCAAGTCAATGCACTGTTATTTATTCATCTCTATAGATAGCTCTCTATAGCTTTTGCAGCGTGTAAGATTGGGTCACAGATTGGGTATTATTATTGAATAACTTGCTTTTTAGCAGTTGATAAATTCTTCTTAGTTGGTTAATCTT
Organism: Colias nastes; assembly: GCA_907164665.1. Lineage (NCBI taxonomy): Eukaryota > Metazoa > Arthropoda > Insecta > Lepidoptera > Pieridae > Colias > Colias nastes. The sequence continues at coordinate 37,495 of CAJQZM010036701.1, forward strand.
TGTGGGTTATCTATATGCTTATGCTCGATCTATGTCATGATCTTAGGCCCAGATTCACAGTCGTGACTTTACTTTACCGCAAAAGAGTCTTCACAAAGTAAACTTTGTATGACCGAAGTTTACTTTCAACATATTTAATTTCAGAGACAATTGCTTGACTTTCCTTAGAAAAGTACGGCCTCAAAGTAAAGTACAGGGAAAGACGTGTGACTGTTACATTATACGCATAATTTATGTTTTTGAGAACATATAATTGAATTAAGTTATATTTCCATATATAATAATAACATTATTATTTTATATCATAAATTAATTGATTAGAAAAAAAACACAATGTAGGTATTACGTGGATTTGCAATAATAATTATTGTCAGTCAGGTAGCAGTTTCAAATCCGTTATAACAAGCCAGGGTCGGGAAGATTGTTGTAGAAATATCAAAAACCGGTAGCCACAGCAAAATTCGTCAGAAAAATATTATAATGTTATAAGACAAACGAAGCAATGCAACGATCAACAAATCAACAAAAAAATGTCACTCAAATCGACATGACGTTTCGAGCTATAACCCAACCATATTAAAATGCGTTTCTGTTCTAGGAAATTAGTTTAAAATTAAGGCCTACATGATTTATACGCATAGTCATTTAAAGTTTACTTTGAGACCAAAGTCATGATTATCGACTCCTTAGCCTTTACTAAGTAAAGTATAGTTTTCGGAAAGTAAAGATGAGCTTGACACGACTAAGAAATATATTTTTCTGTGAAAGTAGATCTTTCCATCAAAGTAAAGTTAAAGTGCGATCTGTGAATCTCGGCCTTAGATTACAAAATAAAGTACAGATGGAGCATGACAACCGCCCGTCGCCCTTGTCAAAGAAAATACGAAATCAAAAGCAAATACGTCGCTGCACCAGTGCTATAGCGCATATAGTGTCATGCAATACGTCAAAAAGGGTTTGCAATTTTAGTAAAAAAATGCTGTCTTGTGATATTAAAACGCTGTAAAATTTGTTCCCGAAAACAAACAAAAAGATACATAATTGTTTTACAGGTTCTCTGTAGATTATTTGGCTTATTTAATTTTGTATACAAATAATAATTTTACATATAGGAAGGAATACAAAACTTCAACGTATGCTGCCAGTATTTTGAAAATGAATTTGCCATTTTTATGGGTAAAACGGTAAAATGGTTAAAAGATCTTCGAGGTAATGCTGTTGGATTTTTTGATCGTGAATGTGATTATTTGTATAGTGCACTAAAGGTTCATGATCATTATTAGATTATTTTAATAAGCATAATACATTATTTTGTTACTTTTATAAAGCTTAAAAACGTCATAGTCGTTTTCGCTAGCGATTTAATTTATGTGAACTCCATGATGGTTATGATGAAAATAAAAAATAATATAATTATTACAGTTAATATTGAAACTTTTTTTTATATAATTTATTTAATTAAAAATTGAATACAATTATTTTGTTCATATAATATAACTTTAGTAGGCAGGTACTTTATGTAATAAAAGAATTTTTACAATATTAAAAAAAAAAACTATCACTAACCCGAAATTATATTAAAATAAAAATTAAAACTTGACTGCTAATTATAGCCTACGTCACTACCGCCACTAACATAATAATTCAGATGATTGCAATGAAACCTCACAACTCAAAATCGGTCCAACGGTTTATACTGCAGGGCGTGTCAAAGAAATATTATACATACATACATAAACTCGAAAAACATAACCCTCTTTTTTCCGTAGTCGGGGAAAAATTTGGGAAATTTTTCAATATCTGGTAACCTTACACGCACACAGAAGCACTGTGTACTTACAGTGCAGCGGCGAAATGACAGCACACATAGCTTCATTGAAAATGACGATAAATCATTCGGTTTAGTTCGGCAACGCTCCATCTGTCTTTTATTTTGTAATCTAAGGTCATGATCTTATTAGTAATTTGGCAGCTTTTTGCAATGTGCTAAGACTGTTTCTGTATTGCATAGAGTATAGACTATTAGTATTCGTATTAGTATTCTTATTTATTGCAGTCGGTAAATTGTAGGTAAGTGTGGCTAGCTTTTTGCAATGTGCTAAGAAGATTCTTTCGGTATTTGGGGAACGTAGTCTTTTACTTTTTGAAGTGGGCTACAAATGGTGGAGGATCGCGCTCTATCTATACATTCCTATGTCTTAGCTGGCTTTACTAACAAGATTTCTCTGCCACAAAAAGATATATTGGTCAAATGCAGATCAAAAGCAGGTGTCAGAGCAATCACTCTACCATCTCTACCAAGGATTGGATCCTCTACATCTTTAATGTGATATTTAACATCTCATCTATACTCTACCTATATCTGAGTAAAATGCACATTGACTACATTGTTTCGGTAACCCATCCAAAACCCGACCTTACCCAGCGTCACTTTCCCAAACAAAGTTGACATAAAAAGTGCATGTAACGTTATGAATTAATCCACTTGTGATTCACACATTCCCAGACTGAGTCACGTCTGTCTGCGCGTCACTTGTCTGAATGTTTTTATATAGTAATGATTCATTGTTATGGTTTTAGAGGCGAAAAATTATATGTTTACATTCTTTGCTGACGGTACAAGTTTGACATTTCATGTGGCGCCATCTGGTGTGGAATTATGAGGCTTGTTGTCTCACTAGAGAATTGATAAGCATCGCTTTTATAATACTTAAGTATATGCTCTGCGATAGGAACAGGATCAAGGCGGTAGAAACGCCAACATTAATCAAACAATATTATTTCAATTATATATTATAAAGATAGTCTGGTCTGTGACGTACAGTCATTAATCACTGGTCCAACTACGTTTAAACTAGAATAATATTCTAGACAACTGACTGGCTAGACATCATTTTTAAAATATATATGTAAATTATTTCTATGTATATCTATATTTATTTACATACCGACAAAATATTGATTTGATTTGATACTTGAAATATACTGAAATAAAATAAACTAAATACTTTAAATTTATTTTCAAAAGATCAACGTCATACGTAACATTCGTATGCATCATTAAAATTAATAATTTTAATTACACAATTCCATTAAATACAAAATAATCCCACGTCCCATCGTTTTCTAGCTAATTACTTCAAGTATTTAATCCTCATACTTAATAAACTTAATAATAAATAAACACATTCTATACGAAGTAATTCCACACTCGTGTTTGATTCTACGAATCTACAAATAAAATTCATAATTATATAGATTACCATCATTAAACGAGTTAAATATCAAAAAAGGAGCGTACAGCATCATAAACAATTAAAGAGGAACTACATTCTCATTTGAAACGTCAAAAAACGAACCAAAGACAATAATTATAGAGCCCTACACCTACGAACGGCATAGATAAATTATCTAGTATCTATGGATCACCCCTCTCAGAGGTATCACAGCTGCTTCACACCTGCCAAGGGATTTTCCGAGCATCGACCTTAGATGTAAAAAAGTTAAAAGACTGTTTATCTTGCCATGTGCGAAATAACATTGCACGGAAATATGTTGTTCATTCGCGATGTATTTAAAACGTTTTAGCAAATTATAATTTATTTTTTAGATAATTTATACTATTTTGTCTGTTTTGGACGCTACACTAAAGATTCTGAATAACAAATTTTAATTTCATATAAGTAACTCATCTCTACAATTGTCTCTCTACTACTATAATGACTTTGCCGGTAAAATTGTAGTTACCGATCGAATTTACTGTTACTGTTCATTATTTTTCTAATAGGTAAATAGTTACGTGAATTATTTATTATAAAAAAACGTCAAACGTATTTTTTGGCAAACAAAATGCTAATCAAAACGATTAATTGCTATGTTGAGTAATTAATATGTAGGTATGTACATTTATAAAATTCTCATAAATTCGTCTATTCATTTCGTATTCACTAGACAGATAGAAATAAGCAAATATTCTTATTTCACTAACTGATAAGAGTATACAATACACAATTTAAAATTAATAGGCACGAAATAAAACCACAGACTATAAAAAATTTCATAAATGCAAATGACATCGATTCAGTCATACATTGATTAACACCAAGAAGCTTATATCTAATACACTGGAGATTGCACTATGACCATTAACTTGTCACAAGAAAATATAACCTTGAATGACGTCAGTGTTGTTTTTTGTCTCTTTCTGTGGGTGACCACACTGGTTTGTATATTCAGGATTTTTCGAAATAGAAAAAACTAAAAATCATGGTCTATAAATAATAACGACATATATTTTTAACAGTATTTATATTATAATATTACTGGTCAATTTACATGAATAATTATCATCTTTATAGGTACATACCATTTTAATTGGTAGAGAATGATAGTTTTAAATAACGCTTGATAACTTTTGATCTCATACTACGATTTTTTAATTAAAATGAGTGCTACATACATTACTAGTTACATTCCTAAAAACATTTTCAGATTATATAGGTACTTTGTAAATACTTTTGTTATTTTAGTATAAATATTCAGTGAAATATAATGGTTTCATGGTGGTTAATTATAATATAATTAAAATTACTTTATCCACAGTTGAGACGCAGTAACAAGAATGTGGTAAATAATAAGGTATAGCACTTTTCAAAAGGTATTTTTTTTCTGGACCGTAATCCTCAGGCTTAAAATGCAAACTGCATATTCTGGCATGTTGATAAATTTTACCCTTGATAGGCACTATGGACAGCCATTTATTTCTTTTTATTTCATTTTTTGGAAAGCTGAAATAAGTAAAACAAAAAAAATTTGGTAAGTTAAAAGAACTATTAATTTCTATGTTAAAGAAGAACAAACATAAAACCACATGTGAGTGCAATATCGATGTCGTGCGTTGTTTCATTACTAGTATAAAAATCTTTGAAATGGTGTTCTAAATGTTCATCATAATTTTGTTAACTATTACAATATTTTCTCTTCGCTATCCGTAAAAACTCGTCATCATGGTTACCTTACTTGTTAAATTGGTTTATTGAAAAATGATGAAATTATTAGGAAAAGAAGATAGATAGAAGATATTTAGCATGATTGATTACTAAAATGATGATAAAATTGACTATTTTTGCCATGAAAATGATTCTAACCAGGTAAATGCATGAGTATTGAGGAATATTGTAAATAGCGTAAATATACACTTGCCTGTGAAATTTTATGCCAGAATTTGGTGTCCAAAAACTTCTGCAATTTTTCACAATGCAATACATTATTTATATTCGGAAAATATTTATTAAATACGCAACAATATTAACTTAAATATTCGAAGCGACGCAATTTTTTTGACACTTATGCCATATTGTCAAAGTGAGAGTTGCTACAATTTTATTATGGTAACTACCCATAATCAGGGAGTATCGCTTTTTAATAATTGGTTCAGATACTTATTTTATTTAGCATAAATAATAATTGTCTCATCCAACAATGCTTCTGAATGACGTTGTTGGCAATTTATCAACAAACTCATGTACAAATACTAACCTTTTGCACAGAATATTACAGCATACATAGTAGCCTTGGGAAAACTTCGTATTAACAGTGGCAATACCAAGTTAGGTGTGAAAGTGATAAAACACAACATTTTTCTTGTTACATGTCAAATGTTCATACCGAAATCTCCAGTGTATAAGATATAAGCTTCTTGATTAACACAGATTCGACGATTCGATTGGAAATATATTATTTTAATTATAACGCAGATGGTTTTACAGCTGGTGAGATTAACCTCGTAACTCCAATATTGCCCTTGTTAGCAATTTCGAAGGCCGGTTTCAATGACATACGTCACGTAACCTCAAAAAGGAATACGCGCGAAAAGCTAACCTAAAAACGCGCCAAGAACCACAGATGAATGATCATATTATTGTGGTTATTATACACTGATGTATAAGGAAATACTAAGTAGTTATTATAAATGTTCGGATAATAGGAAAATTTTATGCAATTTCTACATCAAAAAGTAAAAAAAAAATAATTGTAATTTAAAAAAACGTAGGTAATGAAGAAGGAATTCTTTATTTCAGAAATCACTTAAAAAGATATAAAAACAAATATCAGTCGTAATTTATTCACGAAATGGTATAATGGCACATAATAGAGATATAAAATTGAATAAAAGTGTACTTTGCAGAAATTGTATGAAAAGTGTCTTATATATTATAGTAATTTATTGTTTTTCTATCTAAACTACTTACTTAAATAACTATATACCATTATATTCTTGGTTAAAAATACTATGTTATTAATTATTCTTTAGTGGAACTAAATACAGAAATAAACACTAACGAGTCAATATAAAAAATATCTCCAATTAAACACAAACAGAAACCATGCGAATTCTATAAATTCTAAAGTTCAACAGTATCTGTTAAAACGATCTAAAAAACTGTTTAATCGAAATCCGTTGTTCGAGAAATTTAAAAAAAAGAAAGCAGGTAGCGATCAGCTGTTGCAGGCTGTTGTGTGCGTGTGTGTGTGCGTGCGTGTGTGTGCGACAGATGCTGCGTACATCTGCCGAGGCGCGTGCGCAGATCTTGTGTGAACGGTTTTGATACTTTAGTCTTATGAGGAAAGTTTCCTTATAGGATTTATCTAGTTGGATAGTTTGTTAGTTACAATAGAATTTACATTGTGAATATAATGTGAACGTTTTTAACTTTTTGTTTTCATACAGGAAATTGTCCAGTTAGTAAAATCATACATCTATATTTATATATTCTGTTGCAAAACATATCGACATAGATGTTATATCTATCATACTATTATAAATTTACGGTCTTACTAATAAAATGTTACCCATTCGCTATGCAATGGATTAGTCATTGCAATAACCTGTCTTGTTTTTATGATTGACGTTTCATGTGAGCAAGAGCAGGACACAGCTATGTTATAAAATGGTATAAATTTATCCATTGTTTAACTTTTTATTAGTAAGGCCGATAATGGTTAATTATTTTTGTACTGTTACAGATAAATTCTGAATTAAATATTAACTATATTTCTATACCAGAAACTTACAGAAGGTCTAGGTTAAAAACTTCTTATAGGACACTTATTAGTTTCATTTCCATCCTTTTTCAAGTTACTGTCATAAGTTATAGTAGCGTAAAATTGAAACTAACATAAAAATAAAAAAAATCCACACGATCTTATATTTACGAAACTAATGAAACTTTAAGATAAATAAAAACTATAAAGATAAAGAAATACCCGTTTTTTTTTAATTATTTCATCAGTAAAATCTGCTTTTATTGTTGTGTTGATTTGGGCTAAATTAAAAAATAAAAATAGAGAGTAGAGCCAGTTGCAGCAGTCATCAATCAACATTTTGTTATAGTGTAAGTATTTTCACGAAATTAAAGTAATCAGTTGCCTATAATAATTTTACATTTTATTTAATTATCCAACACTTTTTTATGTATAAAGTATAAAAACCCACCAGTCGCGCTACCCGCTCGGTCAGCAAGTCAGCTGCGCATCTCACTGATGCGCGTGTTATCCAGCTCTCTACATTCGTTAGTGTAAGCTATGAGCGGCGAGCGTGCGAGTATCAAGATGTTTATTCTCCAATGATATTTTCGTCATATTACTAATGACTACATTTATTCACTTTATCATCATGTAAAAGTAAAAATGCTTTTTTTTTGCAATAATTGAAATGTGTAATTCAGGTAATTAAGATTCTTTTACCTACTTCTGAATTTACTTGATGGATAGACAAAATAAAATGAAGTAAATCTAAATAATGTATGCTTTAAAGTTTAACGCAAACAACACGGTATTGAATTATCAACAAAATATAAAATTAGGAAAACTAAAATCAAAATATACCGGAGAAATATTAATTCATATAACTATATACTGACCAAATTGGCTTTTCATACAAACCCTTAAACATACAAACTAACACAGCTTAGCTTATGTAATAAATAATAATAATTACATCTTAGGATATTTTACCGCTATTCTCTTATAACTCGCGACCGCATGACTCATTAAGACATTGACCGTGTAATCTTGATCGTTGAGCATCTCGTGCCAATATCACACGCTCGATTGCCCGTTACATAATGTTATTACATAATAAATATTTCATTAAATACATGCTAATCGTATCTATTAAGTAAATTCCAATGATATTCAATGTCAATTTCTAATAAATAATAATAATAAGACACTATAAAACGATTAAGATTATTTAAACATTGCACGTGAACAAAACTAATTTCACTATTCGAAAGCTGAGAATTTTTTATTTTTTACTAGCTTTTTCAAAGAAGGATGTCTGTCAGGACGCCTAAATCACCAAAAATAAGCCAAAAATGATACGAAAATTAGATACTTCAATTTGCATTCCACATAGGCCGCATAGGCGATATAATTTTATTTAACCTACCAACAAGAATAAGATTATATCAAGCTCTTTATTTATGACGTCTCACGTTACATCTTCTCTAGGAATCTAGAAGTAAAGTAGACAAACTATTTGTACAATAGTAGATCTAAATTCCATCATCATCATCAGCCCATATACGTTCCCACTGCTGGGACACAAGCCTCCTATGAGAATTGAGAGTACAGGGCACAGATCTAAATTCCATAGAACTGGCCTTAATACTGCGACACAAACATTTATTTATTCAACTACACTTCATAGTAGAATACATGATAATAAAAATCAAATAAGACCATGTGGAGCCTTCAGCTGCACTAGGATATAGTATATATGTAATCAGATTGCAGTATATTGGATATTAACATACTCACTACGGAGTTCCTCAGGGATATATCAAAGGTCCATTACACTATAGTTTTAAGCATAATACAACATTTTAATAAAGACATAACTAGACCGACAAAAAGCAAGAAAAAAGACGGAACTACCAAAATAGACTACAGGCCCATGTTGAAAAAATTATGGGTCATTTGACCCAGCAGGTGACCTATCTAGAATGATATAAGAGCATAAAATAATAAGATTCAGCACTATGACGTCACTTGTAAGCTGTCCACCTGAGTGCAGATGAGAATTCGAAAGTTGAGGTAGAGATTTTCTCCCCTTGTCTCCATGATTTTTGTACGGCGTTGCGGAATAATTGATTAAAAGTAGTATAGAAATAGTATGACACAGATGCCGTACAAAATCAAATGACCAAATTTACCCCGGCAACTGTCGAAAAATAAAAATAAATTCCGACTTTGTGGACCACCATTTTTGTACGGCATCTGTGTCATACTATTTCTATACTGCTTTTAAGCCATTATTCCGCAACGCCGTACAAAAATCATGGAGACAAGGAGAGAAAATCTCTACCTCAACTTTCGAATTCTCATCTGCACTCAGGTGGACAGCTTACAAGTGACGTCATAGTGCTGAATCTTATTATTTTATGCTCTTATATCATTCTAGATAGGTCACCTGCTGGGTCAAATGACCCATAATTTTTTCAACATGGGCCTGTAGTCTAAAAAGAATACGACAGATGCTGACAATAGAGCTGCAGTGTACAGTTGCGTAGACAATTATTAAAAAAAATACTATTTATTTTAATAACTAGGCTCAGCTTATGGTTTCGCTCGTGTGGTACATGGATAAAATGAATCTAGAATATTTTCATGTAGGTAATTAAAGGTATGTTATAATAGCTATGCAGATAATAAGATATTAGATAACTCCGTTACACATTAAAGACAAACGAACTATTTTACACCCCTCGAATGTAGAAATTGCTGGAGAAAGAAAAACGAAAATTTAAGTAGGTATTTTATAATAATTATTCATAGTTGAAAATAATTATGAATGTTGGATGTTTATACAACTTCATACAAGAATTGCTGATCAGATCTAGATGAATCTTGGAAAAGAGTTATATACTCTGTAACATAAACATATGATACCTACTAGGATTTTTTTAAATATTCTATATTTTTTCACCAAGGTGCTGGAGGTATTCCATGTTTGTTTTTCAATTGTGTTTCTGTGTTATAGCAATGAAATATTTCATTACCTAATTATCCTGTAATTAAATCGAAATAAAAAAAAAACTATAAGCCAACAAAATTAAAATAAAATATATATTTACTTCTCCACTCACCTGTACAGGAAGATCGCTAACGGCACGCGCTATACAACAAAAAACTTAAAAAACCAATTGTCTCTACTCTCAATAGAAAACGGATCTGACTCGGGTCATTTTGAATTAAGCGAAACGATAGAAAATAATTTTTTTTCTCGATTAATCTAAGAAGTTAAGTTACTTTCCTGACTTTGTTTGCAAGGATATACAGGGTGTCCCACTGTTGGTATACTAAGCTCAAAGGAGGTTATACTTTTGCATACCTACGCTGAGTACCTACGTAAAAAATTCTTATAATATTTATAAATACTTATAATAAATACTTATAATATTTATATTATGTTTTCATAGACAAAATGCTCACATTAGAGAAGCGGTATATGCCGGTTGCGCGAAGCTAGAGAAGAAAACATGGATTTTCAGGAAAGATTTAGCAAAAAATTTTTGACGTAATTTTGTTGTTTAAGTATTTTTTACGTGATCAGTGTAGGTATGCAAAACTACAAGTCCCTTCGCGCTTAGTATACCAATAGTGGGACACCCTGTATATCGGATACCTAAAAAAAATTATGGCAATGAATAGCCATTAGGCTTCAATCTAACTTTGTACCTACCAAATTTCTTGCAAAATACTTCACTTGTTTTTGTGTACATTTAACAACATAATCATGTAGGTACTAACCCTTACGAAACGCGTTCGCGTTTATAATAATTTTAGTAGGATTTAGAATGTTTTATTAAAAATTTATATTTACTTTCAATACATTAAATTAATTGAGAGAAAATATGCAATCCATTTAACTAAAGTAGAATGTAGAGCTACGACAGTTTACTATTTAATTACTGATAATAATATTTTAATTTATAACATTAATACAAGAAAGAAACATATTTAAAGAAACAATACAATTTAAACCCAACAACTTGAAATTGCTTCTTACGCAAAATATTTGAAAAAAAAATCTTGTAAAATTCATCATATACTTATTTGTCAATAAAAAAATTCGTCCGATAAATCGATGTCCTTTTTACAAATCGGTCACAAGCGAATCTTCATAACTATCAAATAATGCCAATGTGCTGTGAAAGCCATAAATTAACCGCCACATCTGCTTTTTACTTTCACTATTTACAATAAATAAGGACGCACCTTGCGAGTTGTTCGCAATATCTATAATAATAATAAAATTGGAGTGTCTGTTTGTAATATTTAATAACCGCTTTTTACTAAATGTATATTAAATTAATATTTACCATTTATCTACCAAAATAGCATTTTTTACCCTTTTTTTGTCTGTTTTTTCCGGCTAATCTTTGAAACGGCTGGACTGATTTTGACGATACTCACTGACAGATAGATGATGTTATAAGACTTAGTCTACTTTGTATGCTGAACACACATGAACATTAGGATTTCAAGGAACAACTCATATACGCGGGTGAAACCGCGAGACGCAGCTTGTATTTGCTTACATACCTATATGTAGGTAATATGAAATACGAATGTACCTACCTATTAGACCAGGGCCAATCCCTTCCAAAATGATAAAAAGCACACTTCTCGAACTCTATATTCTCTCTTGTATCGGCTTTTCGGTAACATTTCAAAAGAAAAAATCTTTTTGATTGATGATTTCATCTGATCAAAGTAACGATACCACAGCTAACATATTTTGACAGCATGTTCATAAACAAAATGATGTCGATGTCGATAAAAACATTTCAGGTCGTTTGAGAAATTTGCCTGACTTAGTAAAAGCTCATTATCACACTGTTTGTATGCATTTTCTGAGTAAATTTACTATGGTAATGTATATTATATTTTACACCATCAGAAAGTAGATATTTCAACGAACAAAAAGCCTCCAAACTTTTTGAAAAAAGCTGATATTTTGACGTCAGAATTTTCGATTGAAGATTAGGTTGTTTTTTTGGTATTAAGTTGAAATAAGGCGAAAAAATAAATATTTTCAATCAAATAAATTACAGTGTATTTGGGACATAATAAGGTAAGTTTTCACCAAATATCGTAGAAAAAAAAATTTTTTTGAAAAAGATATAGGTAAATAAAAAACCAAACACTTGGTTTTTTAAATTTTTCACCTATATTTTCAGGTTATGTGAAAAAATTGCCAATATAAAAGTTGTCCAACTTTTTATTACCTACAACTTTGCAATTGAACTTTTTTCCATAGGACTTGTAGTTTTGACGGAAATCAAGAGAAATCATTTTTTAGCCTTAAAAGCTCCCCCCCCTCCCACTTCCCGAACTCGGATTGACTGTAATTTATTTTTCCTTTAATTTTTATCACATTCCCCTCCTTTTCTAATGGGTTTCATGCTACTGTGATTTTTTTTTGTTTCAAAAATTATCGGCCCTGGTCTATATGCGATTTTATAATATATGTAAAGGGGTCAACCAGTCGGGCAGCCCGTCCGATTAGGGCCCTTCTGGCCTCCTCCACTCAAGCGACAGCCCAAGCCGAGGTTCGAGATCCCCGTCAAGGGGGGACGCCCTTGTGCATGTCGCTACCAGGGTGAACCTTCAGTTCACCCCCGCGTCCGCGTTAAAATGTAGAAGCCCTTCTGGCTAACATTGAGAGACACCACACAAAAAAAAAAAAAAAACAGTCGGGCAGTCCTGGTGGTAATTTCTTCCTGTCTTTCCGAATTAAAACAGACTAAAAAAGCTTCGATAAATTAAATAAAAAGAACTCAAAATGTAAAATAACTAGTTGGTCCGGCAAATGCTCTATCTTATTACTTAGGTGTATGAAAAATGGAGTATTTTTCCCAGTTCTTTTGATCCCAGACCTAATTAATCGGTTAGGTCGTTTCTAGTAGGTACGGTACCTAGATGTGTTCTGATAAACTTACCTATAGAAAAAGATTTTTTATAAATACATAGGTATATTTTAAATTATATGTTCATGCACGGGGTGCAAGTGCAACTTATGGTTTTATCTTTAGACTTAGATATCGATTGTATATATCTATTATTAATGTTGTAATAATTTGTTCAGACGAATGAAATAATAATATTTTAACGAAAGTACGTATAGATAAAAATCTTATGGGCAATATGTATGCTTAGTATTATATTTTAAACAATATGTCGTATGTTCAATATAAAATCACCAAGATTTAAGATTATCATTAAAATCAGATTTCCCGCCAAGTAGGTACAAACTGTCACAGATAACAAATGACATTCCCGCGCAATCTAAACATCTATTGAGCACAGAGTATGTAATGTACCTACTATTACGTAGATAACCCCAACTAAATCTGGTCCCTAGGTATCGATGTACCATTGGAAGCTGTGCGTAATGCCACGCCCTCTCACAAGATCAGCCAATCAGAGCACAGCATCTTATTTCTTATGTATTGTACCGCTTTTGGCGATGTCATTGATATACCTACTGCGTATGTTTTTATCTTGGAGATTAAGTGTTTGGAAGTTATTTTAATTGTTAAATTTTAAGTTTTATGATGATTAAGTATTATAATTGGAATAAAAAAAGAAAAACACCTTAATTTTATAAGACATTTCTCGTACAAGCTTTAAGTTTAGATTTAAATATTTTTTATGTACATATTTTTAAATTAAATTATTGTATTTGCAGTAGGTAGGTAATTAAAATATTTAATAATTTTAATTTTTTTATATACCATACTGTATTTACTATTTACATAATATTATATTTTTAAAATCACTGCATTAAATACAAAAAAAAAAACATTGCATTATGAATGGCTTTCATTGTAACAGTGAATTGAATTTATAGCAAAAGCTTATAGAAGTTAAGGCTTTTAGCGCCATCTGTTGACTGATATTCAATACTGAAATCCGCTTCTCAACACTAGATGGCGTGCGACTGTTGTTTGTTTATAAAAATAGTAGTAATGCTATTCGACAATAGATGGCGTAATTATGTATTGTAATCTTGGAATTCCAAACATAGAAAATAAGATTTTTGTAATAAAGTTATGGAAAGAAGAAAATGTGTTAAATCAAATATTTCAAAAAAATGTTCAATTATAAAGATTTGGGTAAATACTACAGGTGAAAAAAAATGCGTAGGTATCAGGCCAGAATGCGAAAAGAAACACATAAATATTAATGCTTCATATTTATTATAACGGATATTTAAATCAATTCGCCAGTTTCAGGAGAGTTGCCTTCATATCTGAAAAGAAAAATAACATTACAAAATGATTACAAATACATATTATTTAATACCTTATTTAATAATGTTCATCTATTCATTATTAATTCTCATTTCTAATACCTATTACCATATTATTATTAGTCTGTGCTATTACATTGAAAGATAAAGTTAGTGAGCAAAAATTGATATCAATAAAATATTTTATTAATTTTAATCCTTCCCAAGTCCATCTGCATCGTCAAGAACTAGGTACACTATCTATTTATGGTAAGAACAGAATGAAAATCTGTTTAATAGTTTTTGAGTTTATCGCGAACTAACAGACGGGCGCGACGGAGGATTTTATAATATGTATATGTATTGAAAATAATTAAGAACGTTTAATGAGTGAAGAAATGAAATCAGACTAACTATAATAAGTATATTTAGTCCAACCAAAGATAGTAGGTACTCTGTCTCACAAAATAAAGTCTACACAACACTGATTTTCTTTTAAACAAAAACATACCATTTCACCATTATGAATTTTTACAGCCTTTTATATCTTGCACGAATTGTTGGATACACGTACCGCGAAGATTGCCTTCCGCCTCCTGGTTGGAGTCCGAGGGAATGTACTTTTTGAGGCACGACAAGAAATTCAAAATGGCAGTCACAATGCACATTACTTTTCCATCATCTTCTACAGATTCCTCTACATCATGCTTATATCCTACCTCCTTACAGATCGCGACTGAACAAATCGTCAGTCCCAACAAGAAAAAGATAATCTTACTCATTGTAATAATGTTTTATTAACGCGTTTGTTAATTGATAACTTACAGTGGAAATAACGTGAATTTATATAGAAAGCCAATTTAAAGGAATGTTGTATATTTTCCAAAAGAATTTTTCTATGGCACGTTTTAGTATTACTACATTTTAAACATTTTTCAAAAAACATTATGTAATAATAGTAGGAATTCATAGAATATTATCAATAGCACATCAATCGTAATTTTATAAAATTGTAATTCCCGCCTTAATATGTTAAGGGGAAAATTTTCGAGCAGGCTCTCTTTATTTAAAAAGAACATAATACGTTTGGAATGTTATAAAATAATAAAAATAAAACACAATTTATCATTATTCCTGTTTGTTAACCTTTACAAGAACTTCTTATATAATAATATATGAACATGCTTTGATTCGAGTTTGATTCTCAAAATAGTGATCAAATGATCAAATTAGTACTCCATTCTATACAATTTGTCGGAAATAAATTTAATAATCGCTTTTCTTTAAGCTATAATATATCAATAGTTATTTTTTCTTAGACTTTTTTGAGTAAAAATTTACTATAGGTATAATATTAAATTAAAATGTTTATATATGTACAAAAATAATATTGAATTGTCGACGGAAACAAGACAAGTTTTTCCTGTAAACTTAATAAGTACCTATTTCCTTTTCCTTCTCAGTTCTCACGAAAATCATTTTAATATTTTGATGGCATACGTTCTAAGCAAATTACTGTTTATTAATTAATATTTTATTTTAATACATAATGAATCCTATTTACAACTGGAAATTAGGCGATATTGCACTTGGAAGAATATGCAAGAAGTTATCATGAAGTTATATGCTAAGGTTCAAGTTGTTAAAAATGAAGAAGGTTTATTTTATGACGAAAAAGGTTGTGTTTTGTTTACATTGTATTAATTTATTTTGTCTTCTAGGACAGTTAACAAAAGAATTAACTAAGCTGAATGTATTTAATCAAGTAAAACTTTTGCTCGACTATCAAAAAGTTATTTATTTTTGTATATTTTATAATCAGACTCTAATAGCGGCAGTACACATGGGGCCAAGGCGTTGGGCCAACGTGTTGGGAAAAAATGAAGGATATCAAGATTCCTGTTCACACATTGGCGTACTGATCATTCTGCATTGGCGCTTCAAAGATGGACGTAGTCCGTAGAAGTTCTTGCAGCCGCGGCAATTTATTTATACAGTGCGTTTAATTATTACGTACATGTGCACCAATAACAATGAGTGTACTCTGCCGTCTGCGATGATACCATTTTCCAATCTCTATTTTCCTTTTTTTTTATTTCTGTATAAATAAAACATTATTAAAAAATATGTTTAGATTTTTTCAAATGTTTAAAAATATGTGTAAGGACATTTTACATTTAATTTAATTTTAACTACCTATAAAACGAAACTTTAAAGATTACGGACGGATGTATTGATTGGTGATATTTGATAATATTATTTATGTAATAAAGCACAATTTGATCAAAATCATGCTCATTGTATATTGTTATTTAATTTTTAAGAACAAGTAGTTAACTGTTTCATACTATTTTATTCATTTTATAAATATATTCATTTTTTTATCGAAAATGTATGAAAGTGAGTTATGAAAAACATCTAGAATAATATAATAAATAGAAAATAAAACATCTAATTTATTGAGTCATATGGTTTTTATTTTTGTGTAGTTCATGCCGTGGATTCCAAATTATTCCTTCATGTCGATACAATTCTACGAATTGTAAAACCTCATTGCTTGTCCACATCGGCGCCGCCATCGCTATCGGAACATGGAAACGTAAATTTCATTGACGCGCAACGATACTGTCTCCGCTGGCGAGTAACAACAAACTGAACAAGACACCAACGTGTGAACGCTGTTTGCGGAGCGCGCCAAGATCCTTTGAAGTGTGCACAAAAAACCGACAACATTCGGTTGGCCTGCCAATATTGGCGCCAACTAGGCTAATGAAGCCAACATACCGCCAAGTAGCTCTCTACACGTTGGCCCAACCCGTTGGCCCAACACGTTGGGCCCATGTGTACTGCCACCATTAAACATTGCAAATGACAGTTCTAGGTATATCCCCGGATGGTGATGGGATAAAGATAACAAAAGAGTTATGTTACTACGTAGAAATTATAAGAACAAAACAGAGGCTCTGGCTTCCATATACAGGCATGTTCCTTGCTCAGCGTTCCAGACCTTTCTATGGATCGAATAGATTGGAACCTAAGAAACCACAGGAAAAACCAGCAGCTCCTCCTAGAAAAGTAAGGAAAAAGTTTTAATGATAAGTACATAAGCAGGAGGAATAACTTCGAATTTGAGTAGGCAATAGTGAATACGCGAGCGTAGTCGCAGGCTGAAGCCTGTATATTTTAAAACTGTTAGGAATGTGTGTGTATAAAAGTAAAAATGTTACATAAACATTTGTTATTATAATCAACATTTTTAGGAACATTTTATTTGTTGTGACATTGTATCTGTTCACTGTTGCTAAGGTTTACTTATGTTGTAAAATACTATTAATAATTTAGAATAGGAATTGGTTTTGAATAAAATAATAATTGCATAAAATTTAAAATTAAATTAATTTTTGAATTCTTATATATTTTTAGTATTGCTAAAAATAAGCAAAATAAGCATGATACTTATGTTTTTATATTTTATTCTACAGAGGAAATTAAAAGAAGATCACACTCTACCATTGAATGTGAAACCATCCAAATCTAAGGAGCCTGACCTCAACATTTCTTATGAGATCCGACAAATGCCATTAAAACAGGTATGAAATCTATTAATTTATTTATATTTACAAAACAAAATCAAATTTTTACACTGCAAATGATGAGCCAAGTTATTTTATTACTGATAAATACTTAAATAATAAATATATCTAACATTTTTAGAGAGACATAATATTACTCATAATTTTTGAGAATTAGTTATAGCTACTTCCAAAATTATATTTTTACACAATAAAATCTTGATAAAATTATAATATCACTTATATTTTTCAGAGTAAATATGAAAACGCCTTCAAAGAATTTGTAAGACGTGGCAAAGAGCAGCTATTTGACGAATATTATTTCGCTCTAATAAATACTAATGATGACACCCTGGATTACTTGCAAAATGTAGACGCAAGTACGGAGGATAAATTTGAGACTGTTATTAAGAATATTGTATCGGAGAAGGAAATAGAAAATTACTTGCACCAATGTTGGAGGTATAATCATGTGTATAAACAGGTTGATAAGGAAGTTTCGGATAGTGTAAGTAAATAGTAAATACCTATTTAATACATTTCACTGCTCCATAATTATTTATATTTTTAATTATAATTTGTAAGCAGAAAGACATGAATACATCTATCATTTTCTATTTACTTATAAGAGATAGGGACATTAGTTTTGCTATTTTCTAACTCCTATCTGATAGCAGGAAGCCAGACTTCCCTACTCTATATGTTTTTAAATAATGCGAAAGTATTATTAAAATATAAATAAATTGCACATTAAAATACCTACATCCTAACATCTACCTGCGTGCGAAATTTCAGCCCGATCCATCCAGTGGTTTGTGGGCTGTGCGTTCATAGATCACTATGTCAGTCGGTCACCTTCAAGTTATATATATTTAGACTAGACTTCCTCCCGCGGCTTCGCCCGCGTTTTCAAAGAAAAACCCGCATAGTTCCCGTTCCCGTGGGATTTCCGGGATAAAACCTATCCTATGTGTTATTCTGATGTATAAGCTATATTGTGGTAAAGTTTCATTCAAATCCATTCAGTAGTTTTTACGTGAAAGAGTAACAAACATCCATACAT
>CAJQZM010036702.1:2645-44415 GCA_907164665.1 Colias nastes
GTTTGCTATAAGAAAAAAGGAACCGAGTATAATAATTTGGCCATACTGTTTATCAATTTTAATTCACCAAACATCATAAATTTAATATATCTATCCAAAAAATATCTTTCAAGAACAATGTAACTCGGGATCCCTGCAGAAGTCTTGACAAAAATATGAAATAAAAGTTACTGTCATTAAAATATTGATTTAAACATGGTACCTATCCCTACACCAAGTTATGTCAATAATTAAATTAAATAAATATGGTTTGAATATTATGTTTTCAGTGTAAATAAATATATGTATAATGAAAAAAAATATTCATGTGTTTCATTTTCTTATTAATCTAGTGTCTGTTAGTGATAATATTCATAAAGTAGAAACAAATGATTTATATTGCTATACAAATAATTTCATAATCTCTTTCATATTATAATTTTTTTAATATATTTTACTGTTAGATAACTTTGCATAAGTATTGCACATGTTAAAGTAAGTAGGTATTCATTTATTAAATTCTCATTGAATGCCTGTTGATAATTATTATTATTTCACGTTTATTTTTATTATTCTAATTTGAAATCATAGTTACTTATTTGAAAAGGGTAGGTAGATACCTACATTTTATTCACACTTAATTTTTATTACAACAATGGCGAAAGTTTAATGAAATAAAAAACCAGTATAATTATTATTATGTAATAGATCTATACTTATTACTATGTACAGGTACATGTTTAAATAAAGGAATAGTATAGATAGGGTAGGGTACAACAACAAAAATAACGTGTGGCACTCGGTGACTGCCGCGGTAAATAGCATGCCTTCAAGCCACACCTCCGAGCCCGTCGGAGTGGAGAGCGTGAGGTCTTTTCGTTACGGAATTTCTCGATTCGGTGCCCGCGCTCAAGGCCCGCGATAGAAGCTATGCAATAGCAGCAATAGCTTAATAAATAAAAAACCGTGGATAAGTAATGTTGGCAAGGTCTTATATTGCAGTTGCATATGTACCTATACAGAAACCTTAGTGTT
The DNA here is from genome assembly GCA_907164665.1 of Colias nastes. Lineage (NCBI taxonomy): Eukaryota > Metazoa > Arthropoda > Insecta > Lepidoptera > Pieridae > Colias > Colias nastes. The sequence goes on from CAJQZM010036702.1 coordinate 3,660, forward strand.
GTGAGTCCAACTCGCACTTAACTCATTTTAATTTAAATCTATACCAACTTTCATAGTAAATCAACTGTCCATTTCTACGCATATAAAATAAGCTGTCCATTTCTACACATTAAATATTTATTACAAAGAACAATTTGCAAATACACACTGGTTTTATAGACCCCATAGCAATGGTGTGGCAATAGTCAGTAACTCAGTAGGTACATATATTTATTCGTCCTGTTTAACTGTGTCAATAATTACGTTATGTCGAGACGAAATCTCAACACTGCAACTGGTATCCGTAGGTGCATATGTAGAAAATCTGTATAAAAATATGGTTGTTTTACCTTGATTTTTTACTATTTGTTTTAATAACATCAATAGCAATTACTCTTCTCGGTTTATTACCTATATTATATTATTCACAACTATGCGGGTTCTGCAACTACGCTGGCGAAGCCGTTGGCGCGCGGAAAGCTAGTATAAAAAATATATATGTACCTATTCACGAATCACATTCAAGTGTTTTCAAGTTTCATGTAGGTAAACTTTTGATTTAAGTAACAATTAAGGTAGACAGGTCTCTTTATATGTAATATTTTGTAGTTTACGTAACGCCTAAAAATTAACTAAGAATTTACCTAATTGGCTAAAATTTTTTAGGAAGTCTGTTTATATACTTTTTACATTACATATATAACTTCGCAAGGTTGAATTGGTTCAAAAATTGAATTTTGTCAGTATCGTATTGAATTTGAATAGCATTCTACTTATTGGCGTCTTTTTCTCCAATATTATTTTAAAATTCATATATTAAAAGCTTATGAAGTATGGTCCCTACGTGAGGAATACACGAATACATTAAACAAATTTAAGATAAATTCCAGATAGAATAGCAACTGCCTACCAATGCAACAAAATCAATCTTTTCTGCACACTATTCAGCCTTTCAACCAGAGAAGATCGTGAGGTAATCCGGCACTTGGTGAGCGTGCTGGTTTTTTTACTCCGTGAGACTGTCCACGTTCGAGGGTGCGTGGAGCGCGGGCTGCAAGCAGCCCACGGCCCATCCCAGGTCAGAAATCTTCAGTCATTTGAAAATGCATTCGAATATCTTGTCCATTTGTTACTATCTGGTAGCAGCGATTCAACAGTCAGTCGGTAATGTTTATAAATACCCCATTCAAATATTTTCTACTCCGGGAGGCTGTCGACCTTCGCGGTTGCGCCGTGTGCGGGCAGCAAGCAGCCCGCGGCGCCGTCTTTTGCTATTGCTATGCGATTACCCTTCCTACTATGGAAATTTCCATACAAAATTTTCGAAAAAAAAAAATTCACTTTTTACCAAAAATTTTTACATGTCTGGAAGCGGACCAGGTTTTGAAGCATTTTTTACTTCGGCGACCCCGACCTAAGTGCCACCAGTTCAGAGAGCCGTTGAATTTCGTGATGTATGGAAAATGGAAACCAGGGGTCGGAGAGAGATTCTTAGTATGCAGTTTTGTAAATATGGCCGATAAGAGCACAAAAGTCAATTTTTAGACCCATCGTAAAGTAACCGGCGCCACCATCTTGCTTTGAAAAATTGGCCATTTTTGAAAAAAAAAATGGCGTCCAATTTGAAATTTCTCCATTGCCCTGGTAGCGCCCCATCTTCTTGATCATATTTTAGTTCTATACCCCCCACCTATCTCGCGCCGTTTCGGAGAGCCGTCGAATTTCGCGTTGTATGAAACTCGGAAACCAGCGGTGGAAATACAATTATGAGTATCCCACCTTAATGTGCGGCTCGATTAAAGCCCCTGTGCCAAGTTTCAGCGCGATCGGCCCAGCAATGGCCGTTTTAGAAATTGTATGGCGGCGGCCATTTTTTCCGCCATTTTGAATTTTTTTCACTATCTGTGGTAATTGCTCGAGGTCTACTCCAAGTTTAGTTTGAGCACCCCAGATGTAGCTGCTACCGTTTGCGCGGGCCGTTGACCGTCTTCGAGAGATGAGGGAAAGTTTAAGATTTCGTATTTTTCTGGATATCCTGGGAGCTGGGCGAGTACGAATGCATCATTGGTGTATTTCTCCGTTGCGCCACCTCGTCTAAATTTACGTTTTTATGTTTGCGCCAAAAATGGAAAAATTCCAAAATCGAGCGTCCCACTATGGCTCCCTGGTAGCGTCCCAGGGTGGTGATCATTTTTAGTTCCGGGACCCCCCACCCAACTCGCACCGTTTCCGCGGGCCGTTGGAATTTATTTTGTATGAAAGTTGGAAACTGGGGCCCGGAGCCACTCGAACGGGGCACCGATCGATTCGCCGGCTCGAACAGAGCACGTGTGCCAAATTTGAGACGTAAGGATTCATAAACGGCGATTTTGGCAAAGTACGGCGGCCATCTTGTTTTCGCGAAAATCCCCATTTTTCCACCACCCCTGGTAATCGCCACCAGTTCTGAGCATTTTTTGTTCAGACACCCCCCCTCCAGGTATCACCGTTTTTGCGCACCTCCAGGGGTCCACTTGGTTTTCGAAGATGATCGAGATCGCTATATTTTTCCTCTGGTCACTCGGAGAACCTCTACACGATCACGTCGAAATCCCCCCAACTTTCCACGTAGTTTCCGAGAAAAGCGATGTCAGTGAGTCAGTGAGTCAGTGGTAGTGTAGCTTTATATATTATAATAAATCCGATTTTCGTTATTCGTTTGAAATAACGATATCGCAGGTAACACTTGAATATTCATTTCACTATGAAACGTAACGGACTTTAATAAAAACTATTTAAAAAGAAAAAACTGAACTTTCTACTTCAATCTCGAAAGTTCGTATAAAATTATTATTATTTAAATTTAAATTATGTATATATGTAATTTAAAATACGGTATTTTAAAATTACATATAATCTAACGACTTGCGTACGGTTTGAAAAACGACGCAACAATGAGAATATTTCTGGTGGCTTGCTGGGACTGTGGTGAGTTTTGTCTCCCACCACTCGCGGCGCTGGCGGCGGTACCACGTGACGGGCTTAAAACTAGCACCATCTAGCGACTTCACGGGGAAAAAGGCGATGTACTCTCATAATGGACTACGGACGTCAAACGGAACACATAATATTTGTTGAAGTGTTTAATTTGTGTGTAAGTGTTGTAACTTTGTATTGTTAATTCAAAATGGCTCCAGTGTTAAAACATGGTCGAGGCAAGCCTTTGACTTCTCAAACTAAAGAATTAAACTTTAAATGTCGTTTCTTTTTCAGGTTAGTAAATTTTTCATTTTAGTAACATTGTCATTTTGTAAAATCATGTTCATTTTGTAAAAGTTATACGTATGTTAAATGTGTAAATATTAAATTAAAGTCTCATCTTTTTCAGAGGAGAAACACATATAGTTTAATTTAAAATCCCATATTTATATAATATATATATATATATATATAAAATAAAAACTAAAAATAAAATGTTGTTTTATTGTATTTGCTGACCATACACTACTACAAACGCAAAAATTTCTCCAAGCTAATTTACCTGTAAGTATATGCTAGTGAAGCACATACCACGCAGTCTTAATTGAAAAGTAATATACATTATATTATATACTATATTAAAGAGCAAGAGCAGCACTGTTTACACTTCTTATTAAAATATACTGAGGAAAGACATAGTACGTAGTTTTTTACCCATTTGTTTTTTCAATCAGTCTGAAACTTTAATGATTAACACACATAATATAGCAATACTTAAAGTAAGTAAGCTATCTATAGAAAAGTTAAATTCTATCTATTCAAATTTAAATTCTAATTTAAATTCTATCTATTCAAAGTTAAATTCTATATATTTCAATCAAATATATATAACTTTGGCGGCAAAACTTACGATACACTGTTACTAGATTCGCATAACCAAGAGGAGATATCAATTATGAGAAGTTTTAGTGTCCCCAGTAAACTTTTTGCACATGCGTAGTTTTGAGCTCCTAAGGGTTATAACACCTCTCTTAAATTTAAATAGACACAAACGAAAATCTATTACAAATCTCGACATCGTTATCATCATATGCCCATAATAATTGTTCCCACTGTAGGGACACGGGCCAAGTGTGGTTTGGCAAATGTGAACATTCGATTCTTCAACGTGCTGCTTTTCTCACAATGTTTTCCTAGTGATGGTGTAATATGTGTGAAATCCGCATATAAATTAAAAAATTGGTTGTCTGTAAAGTCGGTTTACTGACGATAGTTGAACGTGACAACGTCCGATTGTGCTTCTTTGTCGCTCGTTCCGCGCTCTCGCTTGCACTTTAAGCCTTACATGGAACGCCTCAGAGCGAGGTAACGCCGCATGAGTCATGTTTTTTCGTGCGTGCAGCCGGCTCTATCGAATTATAAGACGTTGTCACGTCAAAAACTGCACGGCTTAAAACTATAGCAAAAAGTGTCGTTACAACTTTTGGTTTTAATTTTTCCGTCTAGCCCCCTTTCACAACGAGCAATAGGAACTTCTCTTTATAAATGATTTCTTGCACGTTCGACCGGTCTCGAACCCACAATATTTCTCTTTAAGCTTAGAGGTTCTAACCACCTTTACACAAGAATATTATTTTAATGATTAAGTAAAAATTGCTATTTAGAATATAATCAGTGAATTATAATTGTTTCTTTAGCAACCCATGTTACGGCCTTGTAAGCTTAAGCTAACAGCCGACTACGCATGCTCCGTGCTTCAACGAGAGTTCAATAACACCTGTATCAATGTAGAACTCCTTGCGTTTATGAACTTCTGGTAATGTTGCATGATATGTAGCTCAAAAAATCAATACGGAACAGAAGGGGTGGGGGATACAGATTCGTTCGGAATTGTGTTTTATTAATTTTGTTCAAATTAAAATTAGTTAATCTATTTATAACTTATAAAATTTAAAAATTTATTTCTAAATTAAACAATAACTACACTAATAATACGTGGTGTACGTGGGTATAGTATGCATATTTTTATTAACATGCTGCTTTATCACTGCTGGCAAGACTGCGCGCGCGTAGCAATTTTGAAATGTTCTCACCCGAGGATCGTCAACATTTGAACAGTTTCCAATAATTATAACACTGTTGATACACTGCTGCTCAAAAAATGTTAACCAGTTTACAAAGTTTCTCACTACTCATACAGAGGTACTACGTGCATTTCTTATAGCAGCTTTATACTATTCTTAACAAAAAATATATCCAGTGTTCATCAGTTACTAAAGACTAGTTTGACGAAATGCAATTAATAGTCTCAGATACGAATTAGGAATTGCGCTGTAAAACCTTAGCTATTTACTTAATGAAAAAATGTTGTAGATAAAAGTTGTTCCTCGAAGAACTATCTACAAAAACTGTCTGATATCATTTCTTCGTAAAATGATAAAAAACGTAGTAAACGTAGGACGTAATTTCTGAACATTTTCGCTTATAACTTAATTTTATTTATAGTTCTACGACAAAAAGTTACTGGACCAAAGTTGTAGAGAATTTAATTTGCAACAAATAATGTTAACATTTTTTTTTATCAGATAAATAGTTTAAGTGATATAGCGTAAAAACCATTTCAACCGATATTTTCAAGATGGCGGCCGTGGGACAAGGGTGGCGACCTCACAAACTTGGTGATAGCTTCACACTGACCCCCCCTACACATCAAAAAAATAAAATTACGTCCTCTAAAAAACGCAACCCCAAATGTAACTTTTCAATGGACTAAAAGTGTAATTATAAACTTAGAAATGGATACAACAAGTACAAGCACATTTCAGTAGGTACCTCTTTGCGTTCATGTGAACCTGGTGAATCGCAACTATTCTATAGTTGTACGTTCATGCTTCGCACAACAACTAATAAATAAACTAAACTAATAAAACTTTGTCTAGCATTACTAGTCGATATAAGTTTTTAATGTTGCTTATTTTTTGAGTTTGTTAAAGTTTGCATAAACTTTCTATGAATATCTTTGTGTGGTACACGGTATCTCAACTATTTCTATAAAAAAAAAAAACATTAATTTATTTTCATTCTAGTGGATTGGTTAGATACTTATTAGTACCAAAATAATATTGGTGTTTTGCATTAATCAGGGTGACAAAATTTTTAGTGCCGTGATCACTTTCGTTATAAAATCTTTTTAATTACTAGTTTATTAACCGATCTATCATTTACGCTCCTGAAAGCTGTTGAAAAAAATATATGTATTAGGTCTATGTATTAAGTCTCCAGCTCATATTTTGATTTTTCTGCTAAATTGCGAACTTTATTGAAAGTTTTTTGGCTAGTGTACGCATGCTCCAGTACTTCAAGGTTCGAATGTTGAAGTGGGCGGAGCTTTGTTTGATGAAAGCTCATACCAATTCATGCAAGTCTAGTCATTGTGCACCGTAATTTCCCATTTGTACCCTAATTTGCGATATCTTGTCGTTGTGTGGAATAATATAAAAAAAAGAAATACAGCATCAAAAAAGCATAGTCGTTATTCATAATATTGAAATCATAAGCGTGCTAGGTATATTCATGTAAAAATAGATAAATAAATACATTTAGATAGGTTAAAAAGTTAGAAAATCCTTTTTATTTAAAAAAGCTTTCCCGGCCCCCGCTGCATACACGTTATAAAATTCATTTATTATAGTGGCGCCAACTAGTAGCGAAGCATCGAAGTTTGATCCTCTCTGGACAAAATAAATTGAAAACAGTTATATTAGTTCCGATTGTTGTCACATACCGTTTTACGCATGTACAGAATTTTCAATCAATATATCTCAATGAATGAACTCTTCTCGTTTATACAGCTCTAGTACTTGCGTATCGTACTATTTCTATAGTTATAGAAGTTACCTCGTATTTATAGATAGATGAAGTTCATATTATGTTGTTCATCAACCGTTGTTTTTCTACACGAATCTTTTGCCAAAAATTTTTAGTTACCCCGATATTGATAAATTTTGATATAGTTACTCATTTCAATGCAAGTATCTATAGAAAAGAACTCGTCACATCTTCTTGTTATAAGGAGAGAAAAAAAAGAACGGAGTAAAGTACGTAGTTATGTAAATGCCAGTAAGTTGTACTATCAGGACAGCCTAATCACCTAATGAAATTAAAAAAGGTCGAGTGTGCCGAGCACACGTGTCAGAAGTGAAACTACTTTAGCAAGATTTAAAGATGCCAAAATCGTCGCCTTACTCCATGACGTGACGGTACAAAATGCCATAACGTGACCTTGAAATTTTTCTCTCAACGCGCCTAAATAATATAACATTTCAATAAACTTGACCCATTCTCTGAGCTACCCAATAATATAATCAGATGACAAAAAAACGAAGCTGCTTGGAAGAAGTTTGGTGCTAAACATATATTACCATCTAACTAGGTAGGTAAATTATATCTATTTAATCAAATTTGCAATTGTTGAGTTGATTGGTGTAACTTGAAGTGGCCGAAAATCCTCAATGAAAACTTCTATTTAACTTTTATGCAGTTTTGCTCATTCTCCACTAATTCAAGGTTCTACTAGCTATAAATGGGGGAGGGGCTTGTTTCCGTAGATCTCCTCAAAACTTATGGAAGTCTAGTATTTGCGAATCGTAATTTTCTCATAGGTTAGTTATACATATAATTCATTCAATCGTTATTAAAATTAAAAAGAGGTGAGTGTGAAATAACCATAACGAAGAAGAAGAAAAAAAAAGGATCTATAAATGGATGGCTCAGGAGTGGGAACGTACACGACGTATACGAACGTATACGATACACTGATAACGATGATGGTGATGACGGTGATGTTGACTCAATGCTCATTAGGTGCAATGAGACGTCGCACTAACTCGTACGATGAGATGAGCGACTAAATCTTTATTACCGCAGTGAAACATCCCATGTAAAGAAAACAACATCTCATCTAACATGATGAACATTTGAATCACTCAAATTTTTTAAATTCTGATGGATGGCGGCGCTATATTAAAAATGTGACGTTTATGATAATTACGTTAATTTTCTTCGACCACGCTAGCGAAACCGCATTCGTAAAATTTATATACAAATACTTTTAAAAATAAATAAACATGAAACCTACGATTAGGTATGTTTTTGAAATGACACATAGAGAAAAGACAGTGCAAAGCTCTAAAATAGACGGCGTAGTCAGAGTTTAAGTACAAAGCATACATAAAAACATACATCTCCTTTTCAACTTAAAACTTATACTTTATTCTAAAATATTATTAGTATAGTTCCCGTTCCCGTGGGATTTCCGGGATACAACCTATCCTATGTCCCGGGATGAAAAGTAGCCTATGTCCTTTCTCGGGTATCAAAATATCTCTATACCAAATTTCATGCAAATTGGTTCAGTAGTTAAGGCGTGATTGAGTAACAGACAGACAGACAGAGTTTCTTTCGCATTTATAAGTGCTGATTTACACAGGGTCAGTAACTGACTACAAATTCGAGGCAAATCAGTGCTGATCCGAAAAAAACCCTGTGTAAACAGATTTGAAGTCAGTACAGAGGCTTGAAGTCAGCGCTGAGTTGAATATTCGGACACGAATATTTTAAAGTCAGTTGGCGCCCCCGGCCAACCGCGCACCCCCGCGTCAGCCAAATAAACCCCGTGTAAACAGACAAGTCAGTGCGTGGTTAGTGTCACTGCCGCTGCGTTGTAGAGTGACCACGTTTTTTTCGCTGGCGATAAAAATGACCCGTAAGCGAAGACGAAACCTTAAAATTGGTGCAATTATATGGCAAAAACGAGTGCCTTTGGGATATTAAATCCCTAAATCCATTTTCTTACCCATTGTCGTTTATTTTTAGTTATCTCATTTTCTACAATTTCTATTAACTCATTCAACAGCAAAATTGATAAATTTTTCAACAAATAATTAAATCGTCGTTTCAGTTGTTTTCGCGAATTCATTTTTCCCACTGACTTCACAAACGTGTGGTCACCGTGAGAAACGCACCACTACTACTTACTTCATGTAAACAGGATAGTATAATTACTTTAATTTTATTTTGAAAATAGGTGTTTACCTATAATAATGAAAGACAAAATACGCAATAGGACACAGATAGGTATATAGGACTAAAAGAAAATAACTCGTGGCGCCAGCTAGTAAGAACGCGTGGAAGTTTTATTCTTCTTTTGCGTATTAAATAGGAAACAGTACCGCTTATTTTCAGGATAACAATATACAGCTGTTGTACGCATGTTCATAATTTTCATCAATATGACTTGATGAATGAACTCTTCTCGTTTATGAAGCTCTAGTACTTACGTATCGTAATAGTTCTATAGCTATATAAGTTACGTATATTATATAGATGAAGTCATATTGTGTTATTATTTTGACCGTAGATTCCGTGGTCTGCGAGCCGAAATTGGTCACTATGGCAGTATGAAAATTTAGGAATTATATGAATTATATAGGAAATTTAGGAATCTTACCTATGTAAAGACAGCTAGATTAGCTTAGTTTTGCTTTACCCACGGAACACTTCGATGGGATGGCACGAGGGGAAGCTGACACAGTTAGACGATATTTCAGTATCATAATTTTAAATGTTATTTACCTGAGGTTAATGTTATGTTTCTGTATTTTGACGATTCTAAGCACCTTTTAGTGAAGTCTAGTGGAATAAATAAATGTTTGAATTTGATTTTTTAATAAGGCAATACCTAATGTTGATTGGATTTTATTAAGAACAGGAAAGTCTTTATTAAGTAGTCATAGAGAATAAACATAATAAAGAGTAATCGTCAATAATCATCAAATAAGTATGTTTTCAAAAACTTTATGATAGTAGTAATACAGCAGTAAAACAGACAGAGAAAAATCCGCACTTCGCTTATATGCAATGTATCCTTAGCGGCAAAAAGTTAGTAGGTATACACAGTGACTAGATCAGCATAACCAAGAGGTGATATCAATTGTAAAAAGTTTCAGTTTGCAGTAGTAAACTTTTCACGCACGCGTAGTTTGCTGCATATAAGGGTTGCAACACATAGCCTAAACTCTAAAGTATTGGAAGAGGAGGGATACTGCGTATGTTTTCAGTCTCATTTCAAGTAGCAGACCTTCGTAAGTAATTCAGCTTTTTCGTCTGATCTGCACTGCTTAGGCTAGCCACTTTTTGTAGAGAACGTGTGCGCACGTACCGCAGAATATGTATGTCAACACAACGTTATTCACGATTATTTAAGTAATTATTATTTTCTTTTTGAATAACCTTCATATAAAATGTAATGAGCAATGTAATTTTAGAGTACTATATTTTAATAATTACATATTAAAGATATTTTAGTAGCAACCCTTAACTATACAGCCACAAGGTACAACGCATGCTCTGTATTTCAATGAAAGTCTACGATATGAATGAAGAACTCCTTGCATTTATGAAGGTCTGGTAATAGTGCATCGTATGAAGCCTATAAGATCAATACCGAGCACAAGGGGGGGGGGGGGATACAAGTTCGTTCGGAAACGTCGTTCAAAATAAAATTAGTATATATTTTATTCCCAACATATAATTATAAATAACCAACAAGTTCTGTACACTGCATAAAAAATATTTTACATTACTAAGTTATGTTAACACTGAACAGTCAGCCACGAAATGCTTTACAAAACCAAAATAGGCTAACTGGTGGCGCCAACTAGTAGCAAAATATTAAAGTTTGATCCTGCCTTGATAAAATAGCTGTTAGAACAGTTGTATTATTCCCGATTGTCGTCACATAATTTACAATCAATATATTGTCTCTTCATAGAGACAATATGAACTCGCATCATTTATGCGGATCTAGTACTTGTAAAACGTAATATTCTATAGTTGTAGAAGTTCCTTATACAGGATGGAAAATTTGAATAGGCTCTGGAGGATAAGTATTTGAAATACTGGATTAATTAATATTAACATTTTACGGATCATATTATGCTGTGTAAATGGCGAGGGCTAATTTCAATAACAGGTCGTGGCAAATGAATTTTCTAAATTTTATGAAACGCGGTTCTATTTCTTTTAAAAGTTAATGATTGTTTCATTTCAGAAAATATATAAGTCATCTCCAGTATTTTAAATATTTCTCCTCGAGGGCCCACAGAAAATTTTATAGAGTAGATAGATGATAAATTAAGTTACCCAATATAGATAAAATCCAATGTTAATGATCTGATTAATGTACCAAAGAACAAAGAACTTATTGACGTTGTTCTGCCTGGATACTCTAATCACATAGCGAAATCCAATAAACTTAGCCTATTCTGCGAGCAACCAAATAATATAATTATTATCATTATATTTCATAAAAACTTATTAGCGGTTTTGGTATTGGTGATAAACATTAATTATTATTTAATGATGTAAGTTTTATTATGCTTACGTTATTCACAGGATGAAAAGCACTCTCTAGATAACTTTCATGAAAGTTTACGTAGTAACGCGCATGCTCCATTACTTCAATGTTCTACTATAAATGGGGGCGGAGTTAGTTTCTGTAGAACTCCTCAAAACTTATGTGAGTCTAGTAATGGTTAATCGTAACTTTCTTGTAGGTTAATTTAAAAAGTTATTTAGGTTAGTTTATAAAGTGTGCACGAGAAAACTTTTCGCACATACGTAGTTTTGCGACCTTTAAAGCTTGCAACATATCACATATTATGGACCCAAAGGATTTGATTATTACCATTCCAACAGTGTTCAGACCTAGTTTAAAATCATGTACTTTACGTTAATCGAGGAACTCCATCCTCTGCACTTAGCGACAACTTTCTCCCACAACGAAGGCTCGATGTTGCACCTATTTAAATATGTATTTTCAATTCTCCATCTAAAGTTTTGGTCACCGCCCACCGCGTTGTCGTTTACGAACTAAAGTTCTAAATACCTAGTAAATGAGCTTCGCCACTCACTTTTGCGATATTCAACTTTAATGCCCATGCCAACGAACCTGCTGCTACAGATGTTTTCAACCCCATTTTATTATCAGCTCCACGCAGTAGGTAATCATTACGCGATCAGCAATGTTATTTGAGAGAACTATGTTAAAATTATTACGGAAATAAACATATATTTTGCGGCCTCGCATATATATACTTTTTTTTTATTTATTAAGGACGACTTACAATAATCCATTTATATTTATTGGTACTTATAGTTTCTTTAGTAGGAAGCAATCCTTAAATATACGGCCTTGAGTGAAAACGCATGCTCCGTATTTCAATACGACATGAATGTAGAACTCCTTGCATTTATGAAGATCTGGTCATTACCAGATCTTCATAAATGCAAGGAGTGCATCGGATGTAGCCTTTGAGATCAATACCAAGCACATGGGGTGGGGGTTTAGCTTCGTTCAGAATTGAACTTCAGTAATAAAACAGTTACTTTTAGTCATTTTATTCAAATTAAAATTCTTTTAATTTTAATATCTAGGAACATTTTAAATAGCCCTATTTCTAAAAAAAAAACTTTTCACAGCTTAAGTAGTCAGGATTGTTAACATAAGACTAAATAACATAATTAAGATCTTCAAAGTCAGTTATTTCATAGTTTCCCACCAATATAATAGATATACTAAGACATGCGATAATATCTTTAATAATAAATTCAGTGGTCCATACAAAATAACTTTTCAGCAGAAAGACATTTACTCGGGGGGAATGGGTAAGAGGTTGGTAGGTTGTTTTTTACTAATAATAACTTATGAGCATATACATTTTATTTACATTACATAGGTATTATATTCTTAGCAGGTTTTATTTTAAATATCCAAATAATTTGTATTTTTACTGAATATTTATTGAAACTTTATCAACAACTTTACGCATGCTCAGTATACGTGGTATACACAAGGATTGATAGAGGTGGAGCTTCGTTAATTTCTGAAATTTTCTGTGGGCCCTCGAAGAACTCTATTCATTCATGTGATCCTAGTACTGCTGATTCGTACATTCTGCTCCTATTGGATTCTGAATTTATACTTCCGGTAACCTCTTCTTCTATGAGGCAACTTCGTTTTCATGGAATCTGTGATTTTTCTGTTTTTTTTAGTAAGTAGACCACGAATAAAAATCGTCAAAATCAGCATATTTTTATTTAATGTTAAAAAGATAAGAAAAGAAAAAAGGAATTCTGGTTTTTTTTTTAATATAATTATTATACCTAATAAATGAGTTTGTTCAAGGGTTAATGTATATTGGGTCCTGCTTCACTTTAAAAAGTTCATAAATATGTTTTTACATATATTATACTAGCTGCCCCGGCCGATGTTTTTCTGCTCTATAGCCCTTTTTTATTGTCTCTCCATAAAAACCTTCCTTGTGCCTCAACCACAGAATACTTAATAGTAGCTAAAGCTACAAATCGCTGCCTTAACAAAACGTTAAAAAAGAAATAATTAGCCGCATTGCTCGAGCTGTTCAAGAGTTTTACGCTTAGCAACACATCACAAATAATTTTTACTACATAGTTGAAATAAAATAATGATTTTTGAATAGAAGTATGAAATAAAATAGAAACGGGATTTCTTAAAAATAATTATTGCAAATTAAACTCAGCTTGTACAGTGATAATAATGTCGTAGTTAGTAATACAATAGTAATGTACCTACTTGACTCATGGTACTTATACTTATACTTACCCTTCATATGAAAGTTTTGATAACGCATAATACGCAAAACAAATACTTGCATAGGTAATATATGTAATTTTTGAATAGTTAATGTTTAGAAATACAAAATATGCAATCGAACTTAAATAATACGTGGCGCCAACTAGTAGCAAAGTATCGAAGTTTGTCCTTTCTGGACAAAAACCGAAAACCGTTACCTACCTATATTAGTTCCGGTTATTGTCACTTACTGTTTTACGCATGTACAGAATTTTCAATCAATATGTCTCGATGAATGAACTCTTCTGATTTATGAGGATCTAGTACTTGCATATCGTAATATTTCTATAGTTATAGAAGTTGCCTATATAATAAACTGCCGCACGAGCCGAGCGAGCGAAGTGAGCGTGCCGCGGCAGCGGGCGGCGAGTGCCAGAAGCGACTTTAGGGCGATTCCCACTCAAACAAAAAAAAAACTACGTAGGTTTAAACAACTTGTTTGTATTTTATTAATATGAAGGTAGGTATTGTTTGTTGGACACTTTTTTATTTTGACCCAGTATAGATACAATCTCGATCTCGATTCAGTTAAAGTAGTCATATCAAACAAACTACAAACGTAATTCATCTAGGCAGCCTAATTCCCTGGTGGAATTAAAAAACTTTTCCTCTTTTCCGATCTACCGAATATATAAAAATAAAAAAAAAAACGAAACAGAACAAGCGGCTTTTGACAACTTTGGCGACAAATTTTTATTATCATCTAACGCATCTAACGATGGTAAATTGTCACTTAGGTTAGGTTACCGACGTAGAATAATAGCCAAAAGTTTATTTATAAAGAAGAAAAGATATAAATGGAAAGTAGATAATAACGAATATCATAAAATAGGTAAGAGATAAATTATTTAAGAATACTTGAAACTTCAAAATATAATATTTTCTAAGTGCTCAGCGCGGATATAGAGAAAAAAAAATAATAATCAAGAAACCTATAGAAAATTTACTCCAAAAAAAAACAGGAAACCTGACCTTTCTTTCTCTGCCCGCTTCATAAAACTACCCTTCTCCTAAATGCAATGTATATTTGGCGGCAAAACTACCATACTGGAGACTAGTTCTGCATAACCAATAGGAGATATCAATTCTAAAAAGTTTGCGTACACAGAAGGAAACTTTTCACGCAAGCGTAGTTTAAAAGCGTTTATGGGTTATAACACATAATATATGGTCCCAAAAAATTAAAAGACCGCTGTAATGAGCCTTCCGGTCGTGTTTAGCTACAGCATGTGTTTTCAGATTCATTTCAAGCTCTTAGGCGATTAACACACGGCACCGCGCACCGCGGCGGTTGGCAGTGAAACCCTACGAGGAACGGACCGTTCGACCGCGCGGTCGGGCGGTGTATGTGTGTTTGGTATCAACGGATTTAATAGAAGCCAATGCAACTTGAGAACCGCTTCACCGCCAACCGCGGCGGCACGCGGCACCGTGTGTTAATAGAGCGCCTTAGGAGGCTCTGCTCGACAAGTCGACAACGCATGCTCCTAACTTCAACGAAAGTTCAATAACTACGATAGGGATGTAGATCTCCTTGCTATTATGAAGGTCTGGTAATGGTGCATCGTATGAAGCCTATAAGATCAATACCAAGCCCGGGGGGTGGGGGTTCAGCGTCATTCAGAATTTTGCCACATTACTAAAACTGCACAGTTTCACCAGTCAGGATTGTTAAGATAAGCCCAAAGATTATAAAGAGCTTCAAATTTACCCTGATTTTATAGTTCCCCACCAATATAGTAGAGATATTAAGACAGGCGATATCTATCTTTAATTAGGTATTTAAATCAATGTATTTTATGTTACAATAAAACTTTTCATCAGAAGGATTTTTACTCATTAGGAATGGTAAGGTTGGATATCAGAGTGACTAAAGCTTTTTAGAGCCGCGATGAACAGTAATTTTTTATTCTATAATGTATTTAATTTATTTATTTCAGTTTTATAGAACTCCAAGGTTGAGAGCTTTCTTTAGTACTTAAGAATTCGATAAAAACGCTGCTATAACCTTATTTTTTCTTACTCAATAGACACATTTTGTTTTTGAAGCAAAATTTAAAACTTTTTTATAGTTTTGGTTTACTGGTAGATACGCATGCTCCCATCCTTCAAGGTCCTATTACTGAAGTAGGTGGAGCTTAATTCTGTCGAACTCTTATCCACTTCTGCAAGCCTAGTAATTGAGCATCGTAATTTTCAAATATGTACCCCTAATCGATAAAACAATTTTTAGGGTTCCGTAGTCCGACAAGGAACCAGTTTGTCTCCAGGCTGCATCTCATAAACCGTGATAGCTAGAAAGATGAAATTTTCACAATTAATGATGTATTTCCATTGCCGCTATAACAAAAAATACTAAAAATTAAAAAAAAAAATTTAGTGGGGTGCCCTGCCTAACCCTTCGTGCGCGAGTCTAACTCGTACTTGGCCGGTTTTTTATTTAACTAATTTATATCAGTTTTATAGAACTCCAAGGTTGAGAGCTTTCTTAAAAATTCGATAAAAACTAGGCAACTCTTTTTTGTTTTTATTCATCTAATTTATCATTTTTCGCAATCTTTTAAAAAAGTGTAAAATTCGTTTACTTTTTAAACTTTCAAAAGACGACAGAAATAAATTGTAAATTACGTATTTTATCTAACGGATAGAAAAACGTTAAACTGCAAGCGTCGCCACTTGTCGACGGCAGCCGTCAACATATTGAGTGCTGCCGCCGACGTGTCGACGACTGACGTCGACATAATATGGCGACGGCTGAATTAGCCTCTGCCGTTCGCAACTTGCCGTTCGTCTGTTAGAACGCTTAATGTATCATTTATTTTTAGCAGATTTTATTTCAAATCTTGTACTCTAAATAATTTTTATTTTCACTGATTTTTTTTTAACCTTTATCAACTATTTTACGCATACCCACTGCACAGTATACACAAGGACGAGGTCATAGAATTGATAGAGGTGGAGCTTTGTTACGAAGAACTTCTATTCATTCATGTGAACCTAGTAATTCTGTTCGTACATTCTTTTCCTATTGGATCCTAAATCTTATAACCACCAAATACTGTTTCCTCTATGCGGCCCCGTCCGACTAGGGCCCTTCCGGCCTCCTCCACTCAAGTGACAGCCCAAGCCGAGGTTCGAGATCCCCGTCAAGGGGGGACGCCCTTGCCGCTTGCTTATGTCGCTACCAGGGTGAACCTTTAGTTCACCCACGCGTCCGCGTTAAAATGTAAAAGCCCTTCTGGCTAACATTGAGAGACACCACACAAAAAAAAACCTCTATGCGGCAACTTATTTATTTTTCATCAAATGTATGGTTTTACTTGCGCGGAATAAAGCAAGTGATAAGTTTTTGTTCTGGACCACGAATAAAAATCATCAAAATCTTCAATTATTTAATGTTAAATTAAAAAAAATACAATAAAAGGAATTCTGAATATTATTATAATTATATTTATACATTTGAGCTTTGTTCAAGGATTCATATTATTATCAAAATAATTTAGTATTCTGATTTGCTACAATGCTAAAATGTTAAGATTTTTTAAATAATTACGATTGCAAATGAAGGTCAATTAATGATATTAATGCCGCATACCAGAGCAATTTAGTGATCATGATCATAGGTAATGTAAAAAGTACTGCGCTTATGATAGGTAACTGAACGTACCTAATGATCCATTGAAATGTTACATTTTTTAGCCCTAACCTTGCATTTTTTAGAGGACGCAATTTTGTTTTTTTGATGTGTAGGGGGGGTCAGTGTGAAGCTAAAACCAAGTTTGTGGGGTCGCCACCCTTGTCCCACGGCCGCCATCTTGAAAATAGCGGTTGAAATGGTTTTTACGATATATCTCTTAAACTATTTAACTGATAAAAAAATATCCTTAACATTATTTGTTGCAAATTAAATTCTCTACAACTTTGGTGTAGTAACTTTTAGTCGTAGAACTATAAATAAAAAAGTTATAAGCGAAAATGTTCAGAAATTAGAGCCATTTATATTTTTCAATAAAACTTTTTTTTATCATTTTACGAAGAAATGATATCAGACCATTTTTGTAGATTGTTTTTCGAGGAACAACTTTTATGTACAACATTTTTTCATAACGTCAATAACTAAGGTTTTACAGCGCTCTGAAGTGAGTACTATTTTTGTCGCGCTTCCAGACTCTACCTCCTGGGTGGTGGGGAAAAGATTCAATAATTAATTATTAGTGATATTGCAAAATTAATTATTAAAAATATTATAATAACAAAAAAAAACCATTACTGATGACAAATTATTATTAGTACACACATAATATAAGTATACTGTATAGTGTATAGTTCAGAGTACTGAAAATTAGTACTCACTTCGGAGCGCTGTAAAACCTTAGCTATTTAATTAATGAAAAAATGTTGTATATAAAAGTTGTTCCTCGAAAAACAATCTACAAAAATGGTCAAATATCATTTCTACGTAAAATTATAAAAAAAGTTTTATTGAGAAATATAAATATGTATCTCTAATTTCTGAACATTTTCGCTTATAACTTTTTTATTTATAGTTCTACGACAAAAAGTTGCAGGATCAAAGTTGTAGAGTATTTAATTTGCAACAAATAATGTAAACAAATTTTTTTTATCAAATGAATAGTTTAAGAGATATATCGTAAAAACCATATCAACCGCTATTTTCAAGATGGCGGCCGTGGGACAAGGGTGGCGACCCCACAAACTTGGTGATAGCTTCACACTGACCACCCCTACACATCAAAAAAATAAAATTGCGTCCTCTAAAAAATGCAACCCCAAATGTAACTTTTCAATGGACCATAATGATACACGTTGTTGAAAAGTTTCCATGAAGATTTAAATAGATTTATTAACATTCAACATCCATAATATTAATGATATTGTCTTAAATCACAGAAGGTCTATGTTTTCTTTCGAAAGGAGAAACAAATAATACTCCATTGATAACTTTCATGAAAGTTTTATGTAGTTTAGTTTAGTTTTTTTTTTTTTTTATCATATAGGATAGCAAACGAGCAGACGCGTCGCCTGGTGTTAAGCGATACACGCCGCCCATAAGCATCCACTCCACTGGGAAGTGGATGTGTTGCTGTCCTCAAAGGGATTTGGAAGGAGTTAGGTAGAAGGGGCGAGGATGGGAGGGAATGAGGATAGGGAAGGAGAGGATGGGTAGGGGATGGGAAGGGATGTGGGCCTCCGGACCCCTCACTCACCGTACGGAACGCGACAGTAAACTGTCACTATGGCGCCGATATTCTGTGAGGGTGTGGTACCTTCCCCGGTGCGAGCGTGGCCCAATTCGTGCCGAAGCATGCTCGACTCCCACTCTCAAGTTTAGTTATATGTAGTTTTGCGCATGCTCCATTACTTCAAGGTTGTATCTACTACACATGGAGGCGGAGATTATTTTCGTAGAACTCTTGAAAATTTATGTTATTCTAGTTATTTTAAATCGTAATTTTCACTTAGGTTAGGTTAGCCGCCAATTACCAACATAGAATAATAGCCAAGAAAGAAAAATTTAAGCAGAAAGTAGATAATAGCGAATATTATAAAATAGGTAGGAGAGCAAATCTATACTAATATTATAAAGCTGAAGAGTTTGTTTGTTTGTTTGTTTGTTTGTTTGAACGCGCTAATCTCGGGAACTACTGGTCCGATTTGAAAAATTCTTTCGGTGTTAGATAGCTCATTTATCGAGGAAGGTTATAGGGTATATATCATCCCGCTACGACCAACAGGAGTGGAGCCACGGGGGTGAAACCGCGCGGAGCAGCTAGTATAATCTAAGGAGACTCGAAACTTTTTTTTACTGCACTTTGCGCTTTCTTATTATTTTTCATGGTCCTATCGATGCCGTACAAAAACAATTTACCAGAATGTACTCACTTTACCTCCACTTTTAAATTCTAATCTGCACTCAGTAATTGGACCGCTTACAGGTCACGGCATAGTGCTGAATCTTATTTATTTATTTATTTATTTTATTTTATTTATTTATTCACACACGTCAATTACCTTTACAGGATTAACCCAATGCGGTTCTGACTAAAACTATAATTCTTGTTATTTTATGCTCTTATATCGTCCTATATACGTCACCTGGTGGTTCATGTGACCCATTTTTTTTGGCATGGGATTGTAGTCTATGACATAAGACTAACAGAGATTATTGAGAGCTTCCAATTTATCCTGATTTCATAGTATCCCACCCATATAATAGGGACACTAAGACATGCGATATCTATCTAAATAAATTAAATCAGTGGTCCATATTATATAACTTTAGAACTTCAAAGTCTTTCAAACATAAATAAGGCAAAATTCGTTTGCTTACATTATCTATACATATAATAAATCTGTAGAAGGGTCAATTCTGTACATTGAAAATATTGAAAAAATAAATAGCAGGGGGTGTTACTGGATCGATACCAAACCCAAATATGTGATTAAAAAAATTTTTGTCTGTCTGTCTGTCTGTCTGTCTGTCTGTCTGTCTGTCTGTCTGTATGTGAAGACATCACGTGAAAACTAACGGTTCGATTTCGATGAAACTTGGTATAATTATACCTTATTATCCTGGGCGTAAAATAGGATACTTTTTATCCTGGAAAAATACGTAGAAAAAAAATAATCTTAATTTTTCAGTTTTATCCATAGACGTTGTTCTGTAGAAGTTAGAACCGCGAACACACGTTGGGTATTATTATAGGCCTAGCCGTATTTGGGTCCAATAGATATATTTTATAAGATGTTATTGTCAGAGTTACTCAAAATGGAGAAATAAACCATCCATGCGAAGACCGACATCCGCGCGGACGGCGTCGCGGGCGGAAGCTAGTGCTTAATAAACTTACAAAGGACGACAGGAATAAATTGTAAATTATGTATTTTATATAAATGTATCATTTATTTGTAGCAGATTTTACTGTAAGTCTTCTACTCTAAATAATTTTTACTTTTCCTGATTTTTTTCAAACTTTATCAAAAATTATACGCATGCTCAGAAATCAGTATACATAAAGACAAGGGCATAGAATTGATAGAGGTGGAGAATCGTTACGAAGAACTCCTGTTCGTTCATGTGAACCTAGTAATTCTGTTTCGTACATTCTACTCCTATTGGATCCTGAATTTATAGCACATGTTTTCTTTCTTTGTGCAATAGAAATTAGAAATAGTAAAAAGTACTTCTATCAGTAAAAATTTATCATTTAAGAAATTTTATCTTTATAAATTAAGTAACTATAAGAATTATTAAAATCAGAGAAATATTCATTGTTTTTGAGTATGTATTCAGAAAAGCTTAAAGGTATAATAATATCTGCTGTTATGTTATTTATTGAGAGACATTGTTTAGGTTCTAAATATTTTTAACTGGCTTTCCGCCCGCGGCTTCATCCGCGTTTTCAAAGAAAAACTCGCTTTGTTCCCGTTCCGGGATAAAACCTATCCTTATGTCCGCCCGCGCGCCCCTATGTGTTAATCCAAGTTACCCTCTATATGCGTGCTCATTATAATCGGTTCAGTAGTACTTGCGTGAAAGAGTAACAAACATACATCCATCCTCACAAACTTTTTTATTTATAATATTAAGTAGGATTGTACGTAACGTTATTGGACTCTAGATTAAATATTTTTTAATATTTTTAATAGATGCTCTATAAGATGTCTCTGAAAATATGTAGAAAAACTTGGGCTTTTTTGCATAATTTTTATTTTATTAGCCATTACATATTTCCTAATTAATAATAAATTGACTGACTTTTAAAAAACCGCCATCTGCACCAATTTTCACATCTATAACGAAGCTTTACACGTTTCAGTCGGCGCGGCAAAGTTTGGTTGCAACAGCAGTAATAATAATCTGCTTTTAAGCTAGATGGAGCTGTCTATTGAAGAACTTTTTTCAGTTATGCGATTCTAGTATTTAGGTGCCATAAATTTTTCGTTCGCTAGGATATGTTTCTTCTATAACAAAAGTTTCTGCCTCGTGTCCTCTGTGAGGCAACAAAGATCAAACAGAGGTATTAATGTCGTACTTCTAGCTCATTTTTGGCTTAAAAAGTGGGGGTTCAGCTTCGTTCAGAATATTGTGCTTCAATAATAAAATCAATTAATCGTCGTTTTGTTTAAATTAATATTAAAGTTAATTTTTTATTCTCCCCATATAAATAGCCCTAATGTTTTCTAAGCCTAAATAATAGCCTAAACAAATAATTTATTTTTTATTTCATTAATTTATTTTGGTACTCAAAGACTCCAAAGTCTTTCAAATATAAAAAGGGCAAAATTCGTTTGCAGACATGGTGTTTATTAAACTCACAAAACAGAAATAAATAGTAAATTATACATGTTATCTAAATGTATTTCAGCAGATTTAATTTAAAACCCTCTAATCCAAATAATTTTTATTTTTACTACGAAATTTAAAAAACTTTGTCAACTTTACGTATGCTCAGTACACACAAGGGCATAGAATTGATACAGGTGGAGCTTCGATACGAAGAACTCTTATTAATTCATGTGAACCTAGTAATGCTGTTTCGCACATACTGCTCCTATTGGATCCTGAATTTATACCACCGGTAACTGTTTCCTCTGAGAGGCAATTTTTTTTCCATGGAAATTCTTGCACGGAATTGCAAGTGATAAGTTTGTTGTAAGCAGACCATGAATAAAATAATTTCTAGATATGTAATAATTTTTTTAATGATATTTAATGAATTCTAATTTCGAGTTTGTTCAATTTAAAATCATGTTTGTTATTTAATAAATAATGAAATCGTCTTAAACAATATGAAATATTATTTAAAATATATAAATTGCAGATGAAGCTAAGCTCAAACAGAGGTATTAATGTCGTAATACCACAGTAATGTACTGGACTTATGATAAGAACAATTTTTAATTTATTTAGGTTCACAGTTTTCATAATGAAACCTTACACCTATTTTATTAATGCTTCGATTAAACCAAGCTTTGATTTGTACTTTAAAAAAAAATTAATTTCCTTTAATTTTATATTCAAATCAAATAACTACGCATAATTTTCGAAAAGTTAATGTTTACAAATACAAAATATGCAATCGAACTAAATAACACGTCAGCGCTAGCTACTAGCAAAGCATCGAAGTTTGATGCTCCCTTGGTAAATAAATAGAAAACAGTTATATTAGTTCCGATTGTTGACACATACCCTTTACGCATGTACAGAATTTTCAATCAATATGTCTCGATGAATGAGCTCTACATATTTATGAGGTTCTAGTACTTGCATGTCGTTATATTTCTATAGATTTATAGAAGTTGCCTAGCTTATGCGTTTGTCTTTTTTTTATTTTGACTCAATACTCGATTCCGTTAATAGGCCGGAAGATACTGACACAAAATTTTGGGTCATTTGTAACAGGATGGCGGGTTGGGGTATGGGGTCTTAGTACGCAATGACAAAAAGAAAAATGATGGTCAGAACGCTGGTACTAGCGAAGAAAAGTAATTGCTGATTTTCGGCGGTATGGCGAAATTTTGTGTCAGTATCTCCCGGCCTATAAAGTAGTCATATTAAACAACTTAGTAATGTCATTCTGCCTGGACCTATTGCCTGAACTACCGAATATACTTGTGAAAAAATGAAACAAAATTCACTAAGCCGCTTCAGAAAACTGGTGACAAATTTATTATTATACAAAAACTAAATAATAGCAAAAAGTACAAAAAATATATAAATAAGAAAAAATATAAATAGAGAGTAGATAGTGAGGATTTATTATAAAATAGATATGAGAGATATAATGTAAGTAAACTTCAAAATATAATATTTTCCAAGTGCTCACTCCGGATCTTTAGCAAAAAAAAAAATACAATCACCAATAAAAAGTTACGGCTGACGTTCTCATCTCCTTTAAAACTTACAAATACTGTGTTAATAAGTATCCTTTTGTATCTTTGCTTTTTAACATAATATGACCCTTTTTTCTGTGCCCTCTTCGCGTGAAACACCCCATAATTATTTATCTATATTTTTGACAACGACGTCCTTTTTCATATTATAAGAGTTTAAAAAGACAAAATATTTTGTTTAATAAAAAACCCTGAATGCAATGTATTTTCGGCGGCAAAAACTACGATACACGAGACTAGATCTGCATAAGTTTCAGTATGCAAGGAAGGAAACTTTTCACGCATGCGTAGTTTAGAAGCCTTTAAGGGTTGCAACACATGGCACATGGTCCCAAAGGATTAGAAAACCTTTTATTAGCCTTCAAACTGCGTTCGGCTACCCGCTACAGGAACTGTTTTCAGACTTATTTCAAGAAGCAGAGCTGTAATGTAGTTCAGGTCTTTCTTGTGCTCTGAAGTGGCTTAGGGAGTCATTTTCAGGACGACCACTAAGTAAAAAGAAACCTTCAATTAGACGTGGTTGAAAGCAATCTTTACACAAACTTGAATTAGATATTAAAGAAAACTACGTTTTAATAATTGCTTAGACAAAATACTTCTCCTGTGGTCTTGCATATAATAATTCATTTAATGGTATCGTGTCTTTAATAGGATGCAACCCTTAACTCTATGGCTCTGTTCAACGCATGCTCCGTACTTCAACGATAGTTCAATAACTACGATATGAATGTACATCTCTTTGCAATTATGAAGGTCTGGTAGTGGTGCATCGTATGAAGCCTATAAGAGCAATACCAAGCACGGGGGGTGGGGGTTCAGGCCGTTCAGCTTCATTCAGAATTGTGCTTCAATGATAGAACTGCACATTTTCACCAGTCACGATTGTTAATGTTAGATAAACAAAGATTATTAAGAGCTTCAAATTCGCCCTGATTTCAAGAGATATTAAGATATGCGATTTCCATCTTTAATTTTTTTTTATTTAATTTATTTATTTTATAGAACTCTAAAGTGAGCTTTCTTCATTACTTAAGAATTCGAAAAAATGATGCATAAGCATTAACTTTACCTTTATACCTTTAAAACTTACAAATGCTGTATTAATAAGCATATTTAATATTTATGTATTTTTGCCTTTTTGAAAGTACCTGACCCTTTATTCTGTGCCCGCTTCACCTAAGATACCCCATAATTTATCTTATTTTTGACAATGACAATATTTTATATTATATAGGTATTGTAACAGTAAAAATGACTAAATATTTTGTTTAATAAAAAACTACCCTTCGCCTAAATGCAATACATCTTCTCTAAATATAATATATCCTGTGAAAATATCATTTATTTATAGCAGATTTTATTTAAAATCTACTCTAAATTATATTTATTTTTACTGAAATTTTTTTTTGAAAGTTTATCAACAATTTTACGCATGCTCAGTATAGACAAGAACAAGGACAGAATTGATAGAGGTGGAGCTTCGTTACGAAGAACTTCTATTCATTCCTGTGCACCTAGTAATTTAGTTTCGTACATTCTACTCCTATTGGTTCCTGAATTTATAGCACGAATAACTGTTTCCTCCATGAGGCAACCTTTTTAAACATATTTTTTATTTTTTTGTATTGCAATGGAAAGTAGAAATTGTCTTCAAAAAAGTAGGTAGGTGTATATCTGCAGTTATGATTAATTAATTTATCCAATATTTCTAAAAAGTTAATTATTTTTTCGCAACAAACCTATTTCGAACAATTTGAAAATGTATTTAGAGCCATCTATTTATTTCTATTTTTATTTTCATGCAAAATTTTTATTTTATTAGCCATACCATATTTCCCAATATAATATTATTAATAATAATAAATTATTAATTAGGAAATATGTAGGAAATAAGTATCTATGAGTATAAAAAGCGTCATCTTCACGAGTTTTCACATCTATAACTAAGCTTTACACGTTACAGTCGGGGCGGCATAGTTGGAAGCAACAACAGCAATAATCTGCTTCTAAGCTAGATGGAGCTATCTATTGAAGCACTCTTTACGGTTATGCGATTCTAGTATTTCGTCCGCTAGGATATGTTTCTTCTATTACAAAAGTTTCTCCCCCTTGTCCTCTGTGAGGCAGAGCTAGCTCATTTTAGGTTTAAAAATTAAATAATAGGAGAAGTAATGGCTGGGTTATAGCAGTATTCATATATCAATAAATTTTTTTATGTTTTTTTAATGCAATTCTATAAGCATGCCCATTATTGTTAAGTCGATTTCCATCTTAAGCGTAGAGTTCCAGCTTTATTTCGTACTTTTGAAAAAAAAAGATCCGCTTTAATTCCTACAATTTTGTATTCAAAACAGATAACCTATCCAAAATTTTCTTAGTTAATGTTTACAAACACAAAATATTCAATCGAACTCGAGTTATTACAACTCGTGGCGCCAACTAGTGGCAAAGCGTAGAAGTTTGATCCTCCCTTGACAATTAAATATTCGATAAAAACTTAGCATTTGTGTTATTCATCTATTTTAACATTAATTACCCGCTTTTCAAACAAGAAGCGCAAAATTCGTTTGCTTACATCATGCCTATTAAATTCACAAAACACGACAAAAATAAATAAATAAACATTAGATTATATATTTTATTTAAATCAATAATTGATTGTGAGCAGATTCTATTTAAAATCTCCTACTGAATTTTTTTTTATTACTGAAACTTTATCAACAGCTTTACGCATGCTCAGTATACAGGACATGGGCATAAAATTGATACAAGTGGAGCTTCGTTTTAACTCCTATTCATCCATGTGACCCTAGTAATGCTGTCTCGTACATTCTGCTCCTATTGGATCCTGAATTAATACTACCAAAAAACTGTTTCCTCTATGAGGCAACTTAATTTATCTTCACTTTTTTTTATTTTTCTTGCACGGAATAAAGAAAGTGATAAGTTCTTATTCTAATATATATTTTATTTCTTTGTTTATACGTTCGTTTAGTCATGTGGTGACTTAGGTGAAATGTTTTCATGAAGGTACTTTTTTACTCTTGCTCAGTGGCGATGTTGACGAATGCAACTATAATTACAATAGCGTAAAAACTTGAAGGAAATAGTCATGTAACTGCAATCAAATTCAAAGTATAATTATTATTTATAATAGTTACTAGCTTATGAGTAATACCTATCGTTGAGCGCTAGATTCAGGTGTAGGTATCCCTGCAGGCTGCGTCTTTCGACGTGATCAACCGAATCGAAAGAGCTTAAAAGTTTAATTAATATAGATTTATTGTTATTCAACCATACTTAATAATTAAGATTAATTAATTATTATTATTGGTCTTAAATCACAAACAGTCAATTCAATCGTTCTTTGTATAAAAATAAGAGATATTTTTAACTTCTAACTTCTATTAGGTACTAACGCGTGCTTCATGCTCTGAGTGAATTAAAGATTTGATTACCAATATTTGTTGCGAACTTAGAAAAACAGATTAAATTCCTATGATTTCATATTCAAAACTCATAATGTTCAAATAGTTGATGTTTACAAACACATAATTCACAATCGAACCAAATTTTATAAAACGTGGCGCCAGCTAGTAGCAAAGCATCGAAGTTCGATCCTCCCTGGACAAAATAATTGGAAAACCGTTATATTATTTCCAATTGTTGTCACATAATGTTTTACTCTAGAATTCTACTCATTTATGCGGATCTGGTACTCGCAGTACATGATATGCTATAAGTTGTATATAGATGAAGTCATATGAGTGTTGTTTGATAATAATTTTTCGTGGTCGAATAATTGTCTCTTTTTTATTGTGGCCCAATATTGATAACATCTGATGTACTCATTTCAATTAAAGTAGCGATAGGTATGAAATAATTTATTTTTCTGCCTAGTCACACGGACCACATAGCAAATTAAATAAACTTGGGATATCTAACCACAAATATATATATAAATATATTTGTGGTTTTGCATATTAATACTCATTTATTGGTATTGTTTATTTAGAAGCAAGCAGCCCTTAACGACCTGTGACAACGCATTCTCCGTACTTCAATGAAAGTATTGAATGAATGAAGAACTCCTTGGATTTATGAAGTTCTGGTAATGGTGCATCGTATGTAGCCCAGAAGATCAATACCGAGCACAAAGGGTGGGGATACAGCTTCGTTCGGAAATGTGCTTCATTAATAAAATCATTTAAATCTTGTAATTTTTTTTTTAAATAATATTAGCTTATCTTTTAATTCCCAACATATACTTCTAAATAACCTCTCTAAACTTCATAAAATATATTCCTAACAAAGGTTTGTGAACAGTTAGTCTTGAAATAAACATAACACTAACAGAGGTAAAGGAGCTTAACATTCACCGAGTGTTTGTGAGTGACGAAGTCATTTAACAAAATAAAACGAGATGGCACTTTTCCAAAACATCTAATGATTATTATTAAACTATAAAAATTTAGTACCTGAGGATATGAATAAATAAATATAAATCAGGCATTAAATATCAGTACACAAATCGCAGTATATTCTTATTACATTCAAACTAATATTCAACCCAGCCCCCCTTAACATTTTTAGAAGTATAGTCACTACATAGTATAAAACAAAGTCACTTCTCTGTCCCAATGTCCCTATGTATGCTTAAATCTTTAATACTACGCAACGGATTTTGATGCGGTTTATTTTAATAGACAGAGCGATTCAAGAGGAAGGTTTAAGTATATAATTTTAATAGTTTTTAGACAAAGCGGGCGCAGCCGCGGGCGGGTGGCTAGTAAGAATTAAAACCCAAAACGATTGTACTATTATCATTCAATCAATCTTTCATTTTTTATACGTGTCAACATTATGGACTACTGAATATAAATCTGCTGCTGAACTGATAGATGATTATCCCGGAAAATTGGTAATTTTACGGAAATAAAAAGAGGAAAAAATGAAGAATTGAAGGGAAAAATTTAATCGGTAGTTAGTGATACATTTTGCCTCCAGCCTCACAGAGGATATGGAATTACTACTACAAACTCGTCAGGAGCAAAATACCGAAATGCGTTACCAGAGCCACATGATCAGATAAGAATGAAGATACAGGTAACAAGATAGAGATAGCTTGAATCAAGATCCGCCCACTCGCCCACACACACAAAGCATTTTCAGAAAGGAGGCTTATAACGCGTAGTAAGAGTAAAAGACACGTGACATGGCAAGGATTTTATGAATAATTCCGAATATTAGACCCACTTTATGCTTTAAAACAAATTTTTGAAATTTGAGGGTATAAATTCCAACGTTAATTGTATCACAATAACTCAACAAGAACGACAGTAAAGAAGCGTTTCAGTAACATGCACCTGACGCGTATGATCTGAATATTCTCTAACAGTAAAACCTATCCACCGCTTCTGAGCATGCGTAATAGTAACTTCCTAGCAACTTTTCACATGAGTAATTAACATAGGTATTTTTAATTTTACTTTAATTTTATTTAGAAAGGCATTCACAGTAGGGTACACATTTTAACATTTCTGCATCGACTTTTGCTGGTTTTGTGTCAATCGCTTACAATATGGACAAATAAAAATTAATATTTATGATTTATCACATGATAAGGCATTAAGACTTTGGAACGACACTAGTTTATTTTGCAATATATTTTAATAAATCGAAATTCAATTCAATTTAAATTTTGTAATATAGGTAATAACATTTTCATAGTAGTTTTCCCGCGAATTCAAAAGAATTTCCTAATAGAATTGATGTTTTACTGCTGTAAAAATCAGCCTGTAAAAAACATGCTGACTTCTGAATCCTGACACAAAAATTATAATAAAAAGGCTAGGTTGCACCGTGAATAAAAGTAAGTCAAACAAAAACACAATCGCATTTAAAATATTATTAGTACTTAGGTACTAGAAAGGATAAGTAAGAATTATTTCACCTAATATACAAAGTTATTACATTAATTTTTACGTGACTCAAGACAAAATACTAAGTATATCCTTGTTTTTCATGACTAGAAGAAAAAAAATAATTTAATGGCCCTTTTTCATCCATCAAATCAAAATTTGACTACTTGCGACTACGTTACAATAAAAAGTCGATAAATGACTAAGTACATAATCATTCTCATGATTTTTATTATTCTCGGTCCATTTACTTAAACATATTTCAAGGCGCCTCACAGAGGAAACAGCTACTGTGGTATAAAATGCAAGATCCAATAGGAGTAGAATGTACGTAACTGAATTACTAGGTTCACATGAATGAATAGGAGTTCTTCGTAACCGAAAGCTCCACCTGTATCAAGTCTATGTCCTTGTTGTAATTACTGAGCCTGCGTAAAGTGGTTCATATTATAGTTTCAATAAACTTTTAATATACTTATACAAATAAATAAATAAATAACAATACAATATACATAAATGAAAATAACTTATAGTAGAAATTGTACTAACTACTAATGTATGAAAAATTTGTTTCAAGGTTCAAAAT
This sequence comes from Colias nastes, assembly GCA_907164665.1. Classification (NCBI taxonomy): domain Eukaryota; kingdom Metazoa; phylum Arthropoda; class Insecta; order Lepidoptera; family Pieridae; genus Colias; species Colias nastes. The sequence goes on from CAJQZM010036702.1 coordinate 33,754, forward strand.
TACCAAGATTTGCGATAAAATCTAAAGCAATTCTTAAAATCTTTGTTTATTACGTTTTAACCCTAATTTTTTAACCGAATTGAAAAAATATTTCACCACCATTAGAATTGGCTTAATTAGGTTAGGTACCTACGCTTTTAACCTAAAAAGTGTATATTTTTTTATAAGCGACATCTGACTGTTGTAAGAGTAAGTTAGTTTAAATAACTACGTACTGAATAATATTCCGTTTGTAATGTAGGTGGAGCTATATACTGAAGAGCTCTTGGTCGGTTATGCGATTCTAGTATTTACTTATCGTAAATTGTGATTTTGTAGATATATATTGTGTGTATACTTTCTAATAACTACATAGTTTCTAACCCCGTGTCCTCAGCGAGGAAAAGAACTAATTAATTGCTTTAATATATAAAAATTATTAAAATTTGTCTCTACAATTAAATTAATTGAGATTTGTAAAGTGATCAAAATTTATTTTTGTTTCTGAATTATAGCAATGTTATCAAATCAAAATTGAGACCATCAATAATTATAAGGATGCAATTTATATGACCTATATACATTTTAAAAGCATTTTTTTTTATTTCACAGGTATGTTCACAGATCATTCTTGCACTAAATCAGTGCTACGAACATTGCATTGAAGAGGTAATACAAGACACTTTTTTGTTTATTCACATTTAAACAAATGTAAATCAACAGAAAAGTTTGTTTTATTTTTGTTTCTATTATTTGTTTTGTGCATGTGCACATAATATTTAATTTTAATGAATAACATACACGATCTATATTTTCATTCAAAATAGGCCACAAACACATTTAAGTTCAATTTTGGAAGGCGCATAACTGTATAAATTTATGAAATATGAGAATAATTTACGTTTTATACCTACATGTAACGGGTGATTTTTTAAGAGGTATAGGATTTGATTTTCAAAAAAAAACACAAAAAAAATGAAAAATTTGTTGTAATCTATAATGGAATCGATAGAACGTTCAATATAATTTAATGTTTTAAGATGATTTCATGCAAATGCTGGCCGCGGCTCCGGTTTAGATGGCCCATTCGCAAGCCCCAATTTCGGCACACTCTCTACAACATATCGGCCGGTATATCACGAATAAATGCTTCAATATTGGCTCCCAGTGCGTCAATCGTTGCTGGTTTATCCCTGTAGGCATACGAAATAGTCCAAAGGCGTTAGATCACACGATCTAGGCGGCCAATCGACGGGCCCAAAACGTGAGATAAACTGTTCGCCGAAGGCGGCTCTCAATTGGGCTATTGTTTCGCGTGCCGTGTGGCATGTGGCACCGTATTTTTGAAACCACATGTGAGGCATGTCCAATTCTTCCATTTTGGGCAAAAAAAAATCGCCAATCGAAGAAATGCATCGCACACTTCTTAACCGACTTCACACTCTTTTAACTGAGCATGCATTTTGATAGTAAAATTCAATAATTTGCAAGCGTTGTTCGTTCGTAAGTCGATTCATGGTTAAATTATAGACCAAACTGAACAAGTTTGATAAAGACACAAGACACGATTCACGCGCGATCTATCAAAAACAGTATTGCCAAAAAGATACCAGCAAAAAAATCACCCTTTATAATGGTCTAAGATCCAAATATAGGTTGACCTTCACCGGCGTGATAATAGAATGAGACCAATTTTATAATAAACTAGCGGTCCGCCCCGGCTTCGCCCGTGGTACATGTTTACGTTTTCTCTCCATAAGAACCATCCTCGTACTTCAAGGAATATAATAAAAAAATAATTATCGAAATCGGTTCAGCCGTTCTCGAGTTATGCGCTTACCAACACATTTTGCGATTCATTTTTATATATAAGAAGATTTAGTGTATTAAAAAATGTATTAAAAATGGGTTTACTGGGAAAATCCTGGACAGGATATTTTTTAATTAATTATTAAAAAATCTTTTATTTTCATTTTTTATTAATTGCAGTTTCGAGATAATAAAACAATTTTGTAATAAAACAGCGCTGACATAATTTTTTTTTCATCATCCTATCAAGTGAAAGTAACTGGTACCGACATACCTGTTTATACCTGCCAACCTAGCCGTTTGTCCCGGTAAATATTAGAAAACGACTATGACTGCACATTCTGTAGGTTTCATACTTTGTCTATTATAATTTTTTTTTATTATCTTGATACTGCAATTAATTACGTAACCTTCGTTGCATTAATAACTTCAAAATTAAAGTTGCTGATTTTATTTTTAAAACCTACCGTAACCTACCGTAAAACGTAGCATCTCTCTTTTGTTTGTATTTATCTATATGTATGTTTATTAATTTTTATTACATTCGTTACTATACAATTTTCTTTTACTTATATGTATGATATTTATAATGTGTAATATTTGTTTATTTTATTAATATTATCTATTTCCATTCTTCTATTTCGGTCTGTAGCTGTTCTTCAAACAAGGGGGCCACTGAAAATCAGTGCTGTGCTGTTGATGGCACAGCTAAATACTGAGATGGTCCCCTTTTTGCTAAGGGCTGCCACACTTTTGTCTCTTTCTCTGTTTTTAAAGTGAAACTTTTATTACATCGTCTCAAACTTTTTGGTCTGTGTAGCGCATGTCGCGTGACGGTCGAACCGTACGATAATTATCGTACAAATACGATAATTTTGTGCCTAAGTTTCACTTTTACCGTGGTTTCATAAAACCACACAACATTTTCCGTTTTTTGTATTTCTTTTCTTTTATTATATCTGTTGTTGGCCTTTGGTAAATAAATTCTTTCTTTCTTTCTTTCTTTCTTTCTTTCTTTCTAATTAAAAAAAAATGTTTTTTTTTTTAAATTCATTAAAAATGTCCTGTCCAGGATTTTCCCAGTCAACCCATTTTAAATACATTTTTTAATAGACTAAATTTATTATAAAATTGGTCTCATTCTATTATCACGCCGGTGAAGGTCGACTTATGTTCGGATCTTCTACTATAATGCTTATAATTATTTGGATAAGCGTCATCTTTTATTATAACTGAGCTGTGACTCACAGACAGTCGGAGGACACCCTGAGTAATGTTCTGATTGTAATCTAGATGGAGCTAGCTGTTTGTTGACGAACTTTACTTCGGGTATGCGATCCTAGTAAAACTGTGTAGTGAATTTTGCTTTCGATAGATATGTCTAGTCTGAAACAATTTCATAGTTTCTACCCCTTGTCCTCTCAGATGCAAATAACTATTAGCTGATAAGCACTCATAAAGGTTTCATTTTTCAAGTTAATCTTATTATAAAGTATGTATTCGTGTATATTAAAACGTTAAACTTGTCCATTGAAAATAAATAAATCTCAATATAAAAACGTTACAAAAATGTGTCTGTGTAAGTTTGAACTTTGAAAGGATACTAACATGGAGTAGGGAAAACGATATTAAGTACAATATTAAAATCACAACATTTCTACGAATAAAAAGCTCTGAAAGTTCTGACTGATATTTTGAGGTTGAAGATTTTGGATTGATTACATAATATTTTGTATGTTAATTTGTATAAAAACAAAAATACTTAATTAGTTGGTATTGTCAATTACAAGTCAAAAAGTAAAAAAAATAATATATTTTCGACCTTGGATCAAGAGTAAATTATTTTTCCTTTCATTGTTGCTATGTTCTCTTTCTTTACCGATCAGTTCTCAAAACTTTGGCCAAGCATAATATTATATTCCTACTATTTTTTTTATATGACATAATTGCCATTAAGACCATCATGATAATATATCGTATCTTCTGAAATTAGATACTATCACAACATACATCAATGTTTACCGTTATTAAGATGTATAACACTACTACATCTATGAGAAAACATTTCTACACATTCTTTAATCTTTAGTCACTTTTACATAGACAAGGTTGTCTATCGCAAGGGCCTAAAATATCAAATACTAGTGCATAAGCAAATCTTCTAGATCACCTAGCAATTTAATCCCCTTAAATACTAGATATTATAAAAACATAATATATCCTCAGGAATACTGTACTTTTTTACCAATAAAATAGTTTTTTCAAACGGCCTAAAATCTTCATTAGTATATCAGAAAGACAAACAGAGAAAAATTTACCCTTCGCTCATATTCGATGTATCTTAGAGCTAGCGCGCACGAGCAACTTTGTCTCCGCAACTATTTTGTCTCCGCAACTATTTTGTCTCTCCACCCATGGGCTATAGTATGAAAGTGCGCGCACGTAGCGACGCAACTCCCCATACAATTGATGGGAGAGACAAAATAGTTGCGGAGACAAAGTTGCTCGTGCGCGCTAGCTCTTAGGCGGGAAAAACTTCGATACACAGTGACTAGATCTGCATAACCAAGAGGAGATATCAATTGTAAAAAGTTTCAGTGTGCATAAGGAAACTTTTCACGCAATACGCATGCGTGTTTAGAGCCTTTCAGGGTTGCAACACATCATAATATATGGACCCAAAGGATTAGAAGACCCCTATTATTAGCCTCCCAGCCGAGTTGGGCTACAGCAACTGTTTTAAGACTCATTTCAAGAAACAGAGCTGTTAGTAGTTCAACTCCTTAGTCTGCTACATTGCCTTAGGTAGATAGTAGAGATACTTTAGTGGAAAACGTGCGAGCAAATATCACACATGCTAGCACACTGTTATTATTATACGTAGTAGATGGAAGCCATGGGGATTTACGGTTGTCGCTTTTTTGGATAGAAAGACTATCATCGCTCAAGTTCAAAATCAACTTTAGGTTGAACTAGGTTTATCGATTCTGTGACTGTAGCGGCATCGTCCTCCCACTTTGAAGGCTCGATGTTGGATCTATTAAAATAACTTTTCTGTGCGCTCATATATCTTAGGTGTTGACCAAGGCGATTAGGACGACAGATAAGTAAAAATAAGACCCCTAGTAAACACGATTAGAAGCAAATTTCCTTTTGATCTATCTTCACACAATATTTGAATTTGAAATTAGATTGAATGAATTTGTAAATTTATATTTTATTTAATAGAATAAAATAAAATAAAAATTTTGGGTACTCTGGAATGTAAACCATTTATTGGTATTGTTTCTTTAGTAGCAACCCTTCTATACGGCCTTGTGGGACAACGCATACTCCGTACTTCAATCAAAGTTCAATAACTCCGATGATAGAAGATCTCCTCGCATTTATGAAAGCCTGGTAATGTTGTTTCGTAAGTAGCCTATAAGATCAATACCGAGCACAGGGGGGGTGGGGAGGATACAGCTGCGTTCGTAATTGTGCTTTTTTAATGAAATCAATTATATACCTATTGCACAAATTAAATTATTTTTTATTTTTATTCCCAATAAAAAAATAGTTTTATTTCGTAATTACAACTGTTACTTAACACTTAAAAAAATATTACCAAGATACGTGAACATAGTAGTATAGTACAAAATGGAGCCTGCGCATTGCAAGTTCTCAATGAAGTTTTCAATCCGTTTGTGTCCTATGTCCTGTGTTTGTAAACTGCGTCCTGGGGGTATAATACGAAGCACCATTACCAGGACTTCATAAATGTGAGGAGTTCTTCATTCGTACCTTGATTATTGAACTTTGAAGTACGGAGCATGCGTTGTCACACAAGGCCAAAGTTAAGGGTTGCAACTAAAGAAACTATAACAATAAATATTATTTTCTAGACCACAAAATATGTTCCATATGTAATTATTAAAACACAATTCTCAAAAATAGCATTGCTCATTTATTTGTGCTCATGAAAAATTGCTTCTGATTGTGCTCAATAGGGGAATATTTTTTACTGCTCAGTAAAAAATATACCTAACTAGGTAGTCCTAACTAACCTTCCCTTCACAGCATAAACATAATGTTTGTAATGTTGTTACCTTCGAACACAGTGCCTCATAGCATTGACGACGTAAAGAAGTTCTGAAAAGAATTTAAATAGATGCAACATCAAACACGGGAGAAAGTAGCCGCTAGGCGCACACGACATAGAAACGTCATTCAACGTAATGTTAATGATTTAGAACTTGAATGGTTTGCTCTCGATCAAAAAGGAATAACTGTAAATAACAACTGCTACCTACTACTGAAATTTATGATAACAGTGTGAGCTTACGCGTTCTCACAAAAAGAGGAAGGAAGAAAAGACACGAAACAGCTAAAATGCACGTATTTTAGCTCTTTCGTAGAGCCACGGCTCTACCTAAATTGAGTCTCAGAGCAGTCGCTATAGCCAGCCGTACATGACTTGAGGGCCAATAATATGGTCTAAGATCCGAACATAAACCGATCTGCAACGGCGTGATAATAGAATGAGACCAATTTTATAATAAATTTAGTGTATAAAAAAAATGTATTAAAAATGGGTTGACTGGGAAAATCCTGGACAGGACATTTTTAATGAATTAAAAAAAAAAATCATTACGCATTACGCATACGTGAAAAGTTTTCTATTTCAAACTGAAACTTTACAATTGATATCTGCTCTTGGTTATGCAGATCTAGTCACTGTGTATCGTAATTTTGCCGCCAAAGATACATCGGATGTAAGACAAAAGGTAGATATGGGTTTTTTTACACTGAAAAACTAACAAAATATGCCTACCCGGGTGGCCCTGGATGAGCGGGTAGTATATTACGTTTGTATTTGTAATTATCAGATAATTTTATAGTTAGCGAGGCCACACGAGCTAAACTGAAAGAAATAGTAGCAATGGTTGGTTGTTTTTAATTATTTACCAGTATAAATGTACCATAACATATTTAGATAGAAATAACAATAAATCGCCTTATCAATCCAGTGTAGGATTACGTTCCAAATAAATAAACTGATCGCATCTTGTCTCAAAGTGCCTCTGTTTTTGTGCGATATTTAAATAAAATGAGTGAAATATCTCAATGATTTGTCACAACCTCCAACTTTTTATGAATATCTGGTTGAGCACACTAAAAGTAACGCCCACGAACAAAATGTATTTCAAGTACATTTTTGTACAGCAAAAATAAAATTGTAAATATTCATTTTTTTTTGTAAATGTGTAAGTTGCAGTAAATAATAATATCCTTTTTGTCAAATTATTAATTAACATCTAACTTACAAATCAAATACACTCGCAATACGTACGTAGAATTTATGTAGAATCCGCGTAGCAATTCGCTACCAACTGTTATTTCATTTATATCTGAAAGGTATTAAGAGACTGAAACCATGTTACATATCTATATATATATATTTTTATAACAGATTTGAGGATTAATATAACATCTAATTTTGTGTGAAGATTGTGTTTCATAGGCATGTTAAAATAGTTGACCTACGGAGCTGGTACTTGAAATGAGTATCTGTATACAAACAAAGCTGGGAGGGCATTAATAGTCGTCTTCTTATCCTGTCAGTCTATATTTAATGTGTACCCTTAAACGCTGAAAACTACGCGTGCGTGAAAAGTTTTCTACTTTCACGTTCCCTATGTATAACTTCTACAACTATATAAATATTACTTTCTGCAAGTACTAGATCCGCATAAATGAGAAGAGTTCATTCATCGAGACATATTGATTGAAAATTGTGTACAGGCGTACAGCTGTTGTATGTGGCAACAATCGGAACTAATATAACTGTTTTCTGTTTATTTTGTAAAGGACGGATCAAACTTCTGTGCTTTGCTACTGGTTGGCGCCACGAGTTATTTAGTCGGATTTTTTTTGTGTTTGTAATATTATTATTAAGGACAAACAAATGCATGGAATAAAGGAAAGGCCCATTAAGCTGATCTTCTAATTTTGAAAATTAAAATTACGATTGCGTTATTATTAATTTATATAGATAGTAGTAAGTAGTATAGTTTGTAGTGGAATGGAATAAGTAAAGAAAAATAAATAGTGTTATAACCGTACCAAGCAACATAGAGATCAGTCATCAAAGCACGTTTTACAAGATTCAATGTATTAAATTCCGAATTTCACCTAGTGCCAAGAGATCCGTGTTGCGCTCTCCGTACGAACCTAACCACTGCGGGAAACTGGAACGTTTTAATATCTTCTAGATCCTGCAGCTTTAGTATTAACACTATTTTATAGTTTTCATTTACACTAAAAGTAAAATAGCGTAAGGCATGAATTTGACGATGGTAAGATAGATGTATTCCAAATTATGAATATAATGATAATTCTCAAACAACACTATCATTAATTACAAAAACAAAATTACATATTTCTTCTTTTTTTATAAAATTATAAGGAATAAAAATATAACAGCATAAACAAACTTCTTATAATCTTCTAATATCTCTAATATCTTAAAATTAAAATAGATTCTTAAATTGGTATTTTCGTAAAAAATTACGTAGCACTCTCGTAGCGATTCGCTACGAAATGTCGATGAAAGATATGAAGGGACCGAAACTATTTTATGACACGTTTGTGGTCTAAAAATGATCGACTGATTGATAATAATAAATAATTAAATATATTTAATTCATAAAGTTAATTGATCAAGTCTCTAAAAAGATTTAATCGTTCTGATGTTTTTCGTATTAGCAAAAAGTATTATTTCAATACATTTTGTTATCTGAGTGTCAACGGATAATATATTATATTATACTTGTAATATATTATATTATATACTTGCTCAAGCTCTAGCTCTATCTCTAGCACCGTAATGGAGCAAAATTCTGAATGAAGTTGTATCTCCCCACCCTTTGAGTTTGGTATTGATCTTAAAAGTCTATGAAGGTCTGGTAATGGTACACTGTATGGAGCCTTTTAGATCAATACCAAGCACAGAAGGTGGGGGGGATCAGTTTCATTCAGAATTGTGCTTCAATAATAAAATAAATGACCTCATGTCAAAATGTTACGTATGTTCAAATTAAAATAATGTTTATTTTTTTATACCTAACATGTAAAATAGCGCTCAATTAATAATTAAGATTAATACCTAAAAATAAGATATTAATCTAAAAAACATCTACCTACTACTGCCGTAAACTTCATAAAAAATATAAAGTACTAGCTTTCCACCCGCGGCATCGCCCGCGCAGTCAAAGAAAAACCCGCATAGTTCCCGTTCCCGTGGGATTTCCGGGATAAAACCTATCCTATGTCCTTTCTCGGGTATCAAAATATCTCTATACCAAATTTTATGCAAATTGGTTCAGTAGTTAAGGCGTGATTGAGTAACAGACAGACAGACAGACAGAGTTACTTTCGCATTTATAATATTAGTATGGATAAAAGCATTATTGTGCGTGAATATGCAGTTATATCTTTCATGAATATTTTTTGTCTTATGCTCTGTAATTTGAACTAGTAATTGAAATTTGAATAATAATAAAATATTTACAGAAATTAAGAGCTTCGTTTTCAACCAGTTTTCAAAGTTTCCCAATAGATAAATTCGGTGCACTTCAAGTAGTTAAATAAATAATACAAAGAAAAAATAAGAAAATACAATAATTTAAACTGACACATACAGTAAATTTAAATGTGTGGAAATTTGATTTCATTTACATAAAAGTTATAATGAAAAGCATACAAAAAGTACGCTTCTAGGAGGAGCCGGGCAAGCAACAAACTAAAAAGAAATAAAAATGGGATAGATAAATGTTTTAAATATTTTAGGACTAGTTAATTTTTAACAGTGTAAATGAAATCAGAAATCAATGCAACAAGTGTAAGTACATTGCCCTACCTCTTTGCATTCATGTGAAACTGGTGAATCGTAACTATTCTATAGTTGTTAGTAGTTATTTCTAACTTACCGGTACAAATAAAAATAAACATTGAATGAATTCCATTCTAAAAAGTAGTTTCAATGTTTTTGCCTATTATTATAAAGCTCAGTTTATGGTTAATAATTACGATGCTGTCTATGACGAAAATCGTTAATTGCAAGAGTAAACTTTACCAGAATGTAAATTTAATGAAATGACCATGAATTAATGAGTTTGCATAAACTTTCTTTGGAAACCTGCTTTGTGTTGACGTAGTAAAAATAAAGTAATAGAGCTATGCGACCTTAACTTAAATGTAAAATGTATATTGCCTCAATCATAGTGAATAAAGGTTTTTAGATAGAATAAATTTACAAAATCTATATATTCAATAACTTATTTTCAATACATCGATCTTATATTAATCCTCAAAACTGTTATAAAAATATATATAGATATGGTTTCAGTCTCTTAATACCTTTCAGATATAATATGAAATAACAGTTGGCAGCGAATGGCTACGCGGATTCTATGAATGAATGAATGAATGAAAATTCTTTATTGCTTATAAATAAATACAAATGCAAAAGCACACAACACATAATATAAAACAAGCAAAAGGCGGCCTTATCGCTAGGCAGCGATCTCTGCCAGGCAACCCTTAAAATATAGGAAATACACAAAAGCAAAAAGTGGGTGAGCAAAAACAAGGCAATACGAAAAAGGAAAACTAAATAAAATATTCTATTACACATATTACGTTATATTTAAATACACTATCTAAACATATATAAATAAAAATAAAAAATATATATAAATATAAACAATATATATAATATATATTATAAATATATATAATTAAAAAATACATAAAAAATAAATAAATATCATGATAAAGTATATAAAATAAAATAATTACATAGTATAATATATTTATAATATAGGTATACTG
>CAJQZM010036705.1:0-45278 GCA_907164665.1 Colias nastes
CAACATGGTCCCTCAAAAAGGTTTCTGCAAGTGCTGAAGACGAATTTAAACTATTAGTAATAGTAGCAGGGACACTACTGAAGAATTCTTCAAAAGCAAGCGCAACATCAGCACTTTTGTCAATAACCCTGTCATTATTTACAAGTTTTATGGTGTTACTTGATTTGCTTTTACCCATTTCACCATTTATAATAGACCAAACTGTTTTAACTTTATTACCAGAGTCGCGAATTTTATCTTTGATATACAAACGCTTTGCAGTAAAACAAACTTTTTTAAAAATTTTTGAGTAATTTCTAACATAACTAAGAAAAGATGGGTCTTTATTATATTGCTTCATACCGTATAACTCATAAAGAATGTTCCTACACCTATGTATACTAGCTGTCGCCCATTTACTAAATGGTAAATCCTTGGTAATATTTAAAGATTTAACTTTAAATATTTTTTCAAATTCATTATGTACTAAATTAAAAAGATTTTTAAACATTTCACAAGGATTATTAGGAAAGGATTGATCATTTAGTACGGGCAGGTTTTTGTTAATATTATTCCTAAATTTATTAATGCCTTTTTTAGTAATAGGCCTAACATTAATTCTTTTAAATGTAGGTATGCAATCCCATTCAAAAACTACTTTCTGGCCACAGTGATCCGAAGTCAATGTATTGAGAATATTTTTCTCTAAACAGATGCAGTCACAGTATATATTATCAATACAGGTTGCAGAAGTAGGTGTAATTCGTGTAGGTTCGTTAAAAAGTTTATATAGATTAAATGACTGAAATAAATTAACAATTCGTGTAGCCGTTTGTGTTTGTAAAAGTAAATCAATATTAAAATCACCACATACTATAACTTTTTTTTTACTCCTGCTTAGACGCTTTAATATTTCTTCCATGACTGTCTCAAACATATTATAGTCACTGGAAGGGGGTCTATAAACGCAAACAATAATATAACGCTCCAGCTCAACACAGGACAGTTCAATGGTCCGTTCTACAGAAAGACTAACAATGTCATATTGAGTACTTGGTGCATTGTAAAGGTTAGTTAGTTGTTGTCGTCGGACAGAAAGCGCGTCGTCAGTACATACAAGATACAAAATATTATAAATATATTATGAACTACAATAAACAATAAATTAGAAATTTAATAATGAACTCGATGCATTTGAGAGCGTGGACTTAAACCGTTTCAAAGATTTAAATATATTTTTACTAGCTAATGCCACGCGGCTTTATCCAGGAACGAACCCAAAATCAAGAATTTATCATTTATTATTCTGATGTATGTATGTACCTCTAAACTGTTAAGTTTCGTCCAAATTCATCCAGTTCTATTTTTGGAAAGAGCAATAAATATAACATCCATCCTCTATAATATTAGTAGGATATATCTAATCAGTGCAAATCTGTTGGTAAACATCTCATCAAATATAGATGACGGGCTAGGTTGGATTTTATGTATTTGTGCAGTGATCGGAATATTTGCTCCATTGGTTCTCTATAGATAACGTTATCAGTCTAGACGTAATGATACGGCCAGTTCCTAAAGGGATCTTGGGATGGGAAGGTCGAGGTCTTTTGTGCATATTCTATTAGTTTAAGAAATTAGAAGGGATTGATGAAGGCATTTAACTTATGAGCCTTTTACGTTAGAGTAGATTCTAAATGGATGTATCTTGTAATAAACTAGCTTTCCGCCCGCGGCTTCGCCCGCTTTGTCTAGAACCTAATAAATTATATGCTAAAACCTTCCTTTTGAATCACCCCATCTATTAAAAAAACACATCAAAATCCGTTGCGTAGCTTTAAAGATTTAAGCATACATAGGCACAGAGAAAGTGGCTTTGTTTTATACTATGTAGTGATGAAAACTGTGATTTTCATATGGATTTGTGTTCGCTATATTAGTTTCATCGGTATGTTTGTGACTGTAACCGACTCATTATATAGATTGAACTCCAACTTTGAAAGACTTATCAAGGACGGTGAAAAATTAAAGACTTAAAATAATAGCATTATAATCGATCTACCCATAGTATGGACATTATCATCAAAATCTTCTCCTATTATTTTTAAACATGTTCTTCAAATATTGACACAAATAACATCGAATGAATTCTAATCATATAATCGAAATAAATATTAAATTCATATTACACGAAGGATCAATTTCACGGCTCAATGTTCACATCTCATCAGATTTCTTATTCATATGTAGCCGCATGTGTAGATTACAAAATTGTAAATATCTGTAGGAATATTGAGGATGAAAATGTTTGAAAATAGCATATTAAATTTCTGTATCTCTATCTCGTTGTAGGATATATGCATCTGGGACACTGATTAATTTTCTTAAGAAGGTAGTGGATAGCCTGCTATGCAATGATATTATATGGGTTTAAAGACATTTATTCCCATTAAGACAATAATGCCCGATTTCACCAGTAACCCCTAAACAGTCTCCTAAGTAAGGGTTCCTTATTTTAAGGGACCCTTCAAATCACTACCTAACCTAAATTCTGTTTCACCATCATAAGGGTCACCTAAATAAGAGACCCCTAGTTAAGTGACGTTTAGTGTGGGGATGCTACGCAATGTTAGTCGAAAAGTGTATCTACTATAGGATTCTATTCATATTTAGTTGAAAAATCACTTAATTTCACTTAGTTTATGTGTAAATATTGAGTTTGTTACCTTAAAAATATATAAAACCATAAAAAACACAACTTTTTATATTTTGTCTAAAATCACACTTCACAGTGACATTTTTAATGACAAATGACAATGTCATCGCGTGACTCAAGTCGCTTCGTGAAATTATTTAGGTTCTGTTTTGATTTTGTTGGTGGTTGCATTCGTTGTTTGATTCGTGTTATTTTTCTTTGGTGTTTTTAATTATGATAATATAAGAGAAAACGTGTACAAAATTTATCTGTCATCATATTTTTTTTAATCCTTTGATCTTCCACGGTAAATTTGCGTTCGCCTTAACAAACTTCAGTTATTTTATAATTCTTTAACTTCAATTGCTTCTAAATCTTTGTATAGTCGTCGCTATCCATTTTTAATACGTTAAATATATTAAGTCACTTACATGAGAAACTTAATTTTAAACATAGGTATGTATAAAAAATAACATTCGTTAGTTTAATATTTAGAGTAGGTTATTTACATAAGTTAAGTTAGGTTAGGTACTCATTCATTGCATTCAAAGTTTGAGCGTGTGTTCTTCCAGGATGTGTTTCGCTAATTGTTTTTTGAATACAATGAATGAGTTTACACTTTTCAATTTGCTTGGCAATCCGTTATAGAAACGTGCTCCCTCGTATGTTGCCGTTCGCCTTCCATAATTCGTTCGGATCTTCGGGAGGGCAAGATAGCTAGCTCGTCTATTAGGATAGTGCCGATTTGATGTTGAGAATATTATATTTGTATTTATGTTTTTATGTAGCGCTTTGTGGATGAACATACACGTATTATAAAAATATAATTGTTTTAAATTCATTATTTTAGTGTCGTCGTAGATTTTATTTGTAGAAGTTAAAAAAGTAGTAGTTATGTGACTTTTTAACTGTAGAAAGGTCTTATAGATGGGTTACCGACTAAAATAACTTCGATCTTAAAAGCGGACTAACGCACACACGATTAGACGTCAAAGTAAGATGGCTTGATTCTATTATCGTGGAAAAAAGACAACTGAAGTCAATTCTGGCTAATTAGCTACATTTCAACGTGCCAATTCCGGAGCGCTTCCAGCTTATCTTAAACTTCCTATTTATGAAAGAAAGAAAGAAAGAAAGAAAGAAAAAAAGCTTTATAATATTATCATCTTGTAGAAAGATTTCCTTTTTATAAGTCGAAAGAAATCTAAGATTGAAACCAAGACTCCTTGGTTCTAGGAATTAATAATTAAAATAAAAGAATGCAGTTACATCATTCATTTAATAAATACTTATGAATCGATATGTCACACACAATATTTTATGTTTATCGTACAAAATACCATCGTAAAATAAACAATATAATACAATTCTTAAGATTCTATAGAACCAAGCGTTCGCGTGTAGCGATGTAAAACAATTTTCCACATATTTCCATACTAATAACATTGTTGTATTACGTGGGGTAATTAGACGGCTATCGAGCACGTATCTTGACGATGTAGGGGAAGAATACGTAAAAACAATGTTTTTCTCAGAAATTCCCAGAAATAATGAAGGAAATCTCAGTAAGAATGTAATGTCTATGTGAGATAGACTAATAATTTTTTGAAAACTGTGTCTCAGTTAAACATGTTGCTAGATATAGTAGACATACTACTAAAAGCAATGCAAAAAAATATAAATGAAGTATTGTGATAAAAAATACGCATGTAAATTTCTATAGCCACCATGAAAATTAACTAATTAATCATATCAAAATAAGACTGTTACGGAGGACAAAATCACTTCAAACAAAGTCTAGACCAGTTGCTAGCTCAATAATACTGTTCTCACTGTCGAATAGCCGTCGCGTCATGTCATTATTTACAAATTGCCCGCAAGCCATTTCAAAGGGCTATTTAGGTATGCGCCAAACTATGGCAGCGATCCAAAGCCGAGTACAGCCTATGTTTTGTTGACACAGTGGCCTATTAAACTTATGTCTTACAAATGTATGGACAGATGACATGTTAGCTCAAAACAAATGAAACTTCTAATTATGATGGCTTGGTACAATTGTTGAGACGTAGACATGATATTCTAGACATGTGTTGTTTTATAGGGCATAAAATCTGTTCAGAAAAATTGTTCCTGCAACGGATTTATACTAAGAGATAAGGATACCAAGGTTAGATTTATATAAAAGCAACGGTTTATGGGTGTTGCACGAATAAATTGAAAATCAGCAAAGAACTCAATTTTCAGGATTCTGTGCTCAAATAAAAATTTGGGTAATTTTCTAAGATTTGGGCACGTGCGTCGTTTAACTGCACGGTGAATAATCAGAATGGTTATTTAAATGTACTTTAAAGGAGTGCTTAGCTTATGGCAGTAGGTACTAAAACATTTTATAAGATTAAAAGTAAGTTTTATTTGCCATAACGAGTGTGGTCACGATTGCATTGATCAGTTTATATATCCTGTTACATAAATTAACATGTAATAAAATAGATATAAGATAATATCTATAATTTTAAAATGTACTCAATTCCATATAACTATAAAGAGACAATTCCCAAGTAACGCCCAACTTAGGTGAGACCTCTCATAAAACACACCCATCCCAGCCTAACCAAATCAACATCCAAAATAAAAGTCTTCACAAGCAAATAAATGACTAATGTAATGTTTGTAATAAAACCCGCAACATGAACGCTTTACTATCGGCGGAGGAAATTGAACCCCTCGTGTTTCCGTGACTCGGAACTATCAAACACCGTGGCTGGTTTGGGCGCGATTTACATTTGCATTACTTGACTAGAGCTGGCACGTGACTTCGTGTGCAACTTTTGGTTTAGCAGTAACTGGTTAAGTTTCGTTAGATAAAGTCAATCTTTTGGATACTTAACTAGTAACTGGTTTAGTTTCTATAGTTTGATTGCGGCAGTAATCAGGGGTTAGCTTTTTTGGTTTTTTATTTGTTGAATGGATTTCTTGGGATAATAGTGGAACATTCGAGAATCATGAAAATCTTCCGGTGGTATTAAAGTAATTGCATCTGATACTATATTAAGTAATTTAGATAGACTAGTTATTAATTATTACTTCCATGACACTTCATAGAACAAACGTTGATGAATAATAACATATTATCATTAATCGTATTGTGTGGTTGCATAATACCGTTTCAACGAATTTGTAATAGATCAATCGTGTTCCTCATTAGTTGATTTTGTAATTCATACCGAGCGGCCCGATCGGGCCACGACACAATAGATTTTCTATTGTGTCTGTGATTCCGGGGGCTGAGGCATTGAGTACTTTGGTATTAATAAATATAATTTTTATATAACTCAATAAATGCCACTCATGAGTAATGGAGTAGGTATTAACGTCAACTAACTTGTACTTATAATATATTTAACTTTACACATTGACCAATAATACAAAATTTCACGACCAATATCAAATTAACTTACACAATAAGACTGAAAAGCAAGATCAAATAGAAATAAAACTGAACCAGCCAAAGCCAGCAATAGAAATGTGCAAGCCAATAGGAAATTTCCTTTGAAAATACCGCGCAATTCCAAACAATTCTGTCTAGGAAGTCTAGATTGACAGACAAGCGTGACACGTTTGTCTTTCATCGCCCTGTAATCAGACACTAGACGGCTAAAAGCTAATTGAAAACGCTAAAAATATCCGTCCCCTTGCCAACAGTGACTAATTAATAATAGATTCATTATGTGACGTTTTGTTAAACGTTGGTCATGTGATTTCTGCTTAAAATCTTTTAAATTCACTACTTATTGATGTTTTTAACAGAATACAGGCTGATTCATTCGTGACTAATGAAATAGAACGTTGTGATACCGCAAATGAGCACTGTCATGGATTTAATAAATCTGCCGACGATGGTTTTACGTAGAACTTTCATGTATTGCTGTTAAATCACATCAAAAAGAAGGCAAAATAACTCGCATTAAAGAATCGATTAGTGAGATTTATTAGATGTCTAAAGCAGTTCAATGCCCAGTACCTCTAATAAATGGCATTGGTATTTTTGCTAGTAATTAGTGCGTCTTCTTATTTAGGGAATATTTTTCTAAATAACTGATATAAACAAATGATCCATTGAAATGTTACATTTTTTAGCCCTAACCTTGCATTTTTTAGAGGACGCACTTTTGTTTTTTTGATGTGTAGGGGGGGTCAGTGTGAAGCTAAAACCAAGTTTGTGGGGTCGCCACCCTTGTCCCACGGCCGCCATCTTGAAAATAGCGGTTGAAATGGTTTTTACGATATATCTCTTAAACTATTTATTTGATAAAAAAAATTTGTTTACATTATTTGTTGCAAATTAAATTCTCTACAACTTTGGTGTAGTAACTTTTAGTCGTAGAACTATAAATAAAAAAGTTATAAGCGAAAATGTTCAGAAATTAGAGCCATTTATATTTTTCAATAAAACTTTTTTTTATCATTTTACGAAGAAATGATATCAGACCATTTTTGTAGATTGTTTTTCGAGGAACAACTTTTATGTACAACATTTTTTCATAACGTCAATAACTAAGGTTTTACAGCGCTCTGAAGTGAGTACTATTTTTCAGTACTCTTAACTATACATATATTGGCTATTGGCTCTTTTCTCATACTCCAGAACAATAGAAGCACACTGCAGAACATTTCAGACCTGCTTTTCGACGTAAAAAAAAGTCGCGCTTCCAGACTCTACCTCCTGGGTGGTGGGGAAAAGATTCAATAATTAATTATTAGTGATATTGCAAAATTAATTATTAAAAATATTATAATAACAAAAAAAACCATTACTGATGACAAATTATTATTAGTACACACATAATATAAGTATACTGTATAGTTCAGAGTACTGAAAATTAGTACTCACTTCGGAGCGCTGTAAAACCTTAGCTATTTAATTAATGAAAAAATGTTGTATATAAAAGTTGTTCCTCGAAAAACAATCTACAAAAATGGTCAAATATCATTTCTACGTAAAATTATAAAAAAAAGTTTTATTGAGAAATATAAATATCTCTACTTTCTGAACATTTTCGCTTATAACTTTTTTATTTATAGTTCTACGACAAAAAGTTGCAGGATCAAAGTTGTAGAGTATTTAATTTGCAACAAATAATGTAAACAAATTTTTTTTATCAAATAAATAGTTTAAGAGATATATCGTAAAAACCATATCAACCGCTATTTTCAAGATGGCGGCCGTGGGACAAGGGTGGCGACCCCACAAACTTGGTGATAGCTTCACACTGACCACCCCTACACATCAAAAAAATAAAATTGCGTCCTCTAAAAAATGCAACCCCAAATGTAACTTTTCAATGGACCAAAACTAATGAGGTGTGGGTAGGTCTGAAGAGTTAATATAAGAGTTAAATCAGACTCTATTAGTGAGTAGGTTTGACTTAAAATATTTGTATACTAAATTATTATCTCTCTAATTACGAAATTAGTAATTAAAAGTTGAAGCCACTCAAATAACCACCATTCGTATGTAGCATATTATTCGTTCAGACAGCTCTTATGAATTTATCATATTTTTATTTTACATAATAAAGTCTATTTTATTTCTGGTTGCATTATTTAAACATTACGCTCTTCAAACCGCTTTTAAAGTCTCCAAAGCTTTCACATATTCCACCTAAACTGCCCAATACGCTTCGGAATCCCAATATTTTCTTGTCAAGCGTCTGGACCATTATATCGGCTTCCATTAGCCGGCATATAGTATTTAAGTGACCACTCAGCCGTGACTACATCCCGATTAATGTGTCCATTTGTTGCTTCGTATTTGTTGTAATTGAGATGGTTGATTCGGTTTGGGGAGTTTATGTGTCTGGTTGTGAATGTATGGTGACCTTGTATGTTAGGAAGGATTCCTTTTAGTTTTGTTTCTTTGAAGAGTTGTCGATAACCCATTGAGCCCCGAACGGCCCGATCGGTCCACGACACAATAGATTTTCTATTGTGTCTGTGATTCCGGGGCCTGAGTTAATAAGTTGCTTTTTAATATGATAGGTGATATATTATGTGCCTGCCTTATGCCACTGAAGTCAGTTCTATAAACCAGTTTATAACTCACAAAATATATTCAGTTGTGTCATTTTAAGGGACACTAATCGTCTCAATGGAAATTACAAAATAACCGCACTTTTGAAAATCCAAATTCATTAAATTTACTTTACTAGTGGATGTTGCAGGACATATTATACTCTCACAGCCGCCCACCCTAAATTACGTTCTATAATTCTATCGACGCTAAAAGGCTATAAAAGGTCACGTTTCCACAATGCTCTATAGCTCTTATTTGTATATGGATTTCCATATAACGTCGTAGCAACAACGATTGCTTTATACACAAAAAGTTTGTTTTAATTAGTGTTCATTAATGTTACAGATGTTCATATTATGTTTAATGTGTAAAATAGTTAAGACCTAGTAAGACCTTTTTTTAAGTGGGGAAATCTTGCATTAGATAGGATAGAACTTAATTATTTCGGTGATATTTCACGAATTCCATTATTCAAATAGATTACATTTGCAATTTTATTATGTCGCAGATGCTAAAGGGATGCTGTATAAATTAGTAAGGATTTCTTTTTGGAAAGTATTCAATTCGCTGTTTGAATATAAATAAATGTTTTATGCAACAGGGATGTTAGCAAGCTGTCAGTATTTCAGAAATAAGTGTTTTATTTAAATAATAGAGGATGATTTAATTTTATTTAAAAAACGAAGGTGATTTAATTTGCTAGAAATATAGTTCCTTATAATTTTAAGGCTTTTACTTTTTAGATTAAAAATAAAGAATTTCTTAAATATAGGTTTTAAAGTCTACGAGGTAAGTCAAATTGAAGTCATACCTACCCCCTGGTACACAGCTTGGTATTACATATGTACATAAGTTATAAATTATAATATATAAATATTGAATCTAATCTATTAGGCATGACTTACAATTAAAAAAAATATTCGTAAAATTTTATCATATTTGTCAGTTTACTTTTATACTGTATAGCATTATAAGTTTGTTCGTGTATAAGTCGAAAATAGATACAGATTTATAAAACAAAGTCAAGCCGAGTATATCGTAAGAGATTATCAGTCTAAGCCTCAGTAAGTTTTATTAAGCTTGGAAGTTTTAAAGTTTTCCACGAGAAACTTCTACATTGTACGCTAAGAAGATAATTCAGTGCTGAAATAAATTGCTAATGCCTTTTTTATTATGGTGGTGTGAGATTTAATGCCGTTCAGTATTGGATAGATATTTAGTTTAATATGTTTTTCTTTACACATACTTTCTACTGCTAAGCTCTGTTTTATGTTAAAATTTATTATAGTAGTTTTATTGACGCTTCTTTATTTATTTTATAGTTCTCCTAATGTACAAACTATACAAAATAGAGTATAGAGCACAAGTATCTAATATGTTGGAGGTACAATCCACATATAAAAATAATAATACCCCCGATTCTATCACTCATAGCTATAGGCCAGCTAGGAAACAAGGGCACAGGAATTCGAGACTATTGGAGAAAGGTACATCGCCACATAATGATTTAATTTCAAATTGACACGTTTAATTTCAAATGGACACGTTTTATTTCAAATTGACACGTTTAATTTCAAATGGACACATACAAACTAATTTCTCTGCTTCAGGAATGCATCCATATCAAACTTTGTCCACCGAACGGTACACTGCACTGGTACAAAGATTTATAAACGAAAATTGCTGAACAAATTAATTACGAGCAATAAAATAACTTTAATATTTCAACATTAGTGCGGAAAAGCGTGTACTACAATTTGGTCATATTAATAAATGTACCTAAAACTCATGATTTCCGCTTGGATATTTAACATTTGCTGTTGGAGTAAGTGATTTGTGTATAAACTATAATGTGATACGTGAGAAATTAGAAGGAATATTCCAATATTATAAACTAGCTCGTACCCGCGGTGTCACTTGCGTCTTAACCGGGATGTTATATGAATGTTTCCTTTACAATGCAAAGAGGTGCAGTTAATCAAATATAGATCATAATATATGATTACAACTCAAGAATGAGTAACTAGGCAAATTGAAGTTATTATATTATGTGTATGTAATTGCATCAAGTAATATTTTGTTATTTTCTCTAACAATAATATTAATATCATTAATTTAGCGTATAACGCGTATAATGTAGATACGAAAGAACCCTACAAATAGCGTATAAATCTTGACCTATGTAACAATCATGAAAGTCCTAATCCGTAAAGGTTACAATAAAACTAAGTACTTGAGTCACGAATTTTCATGTGCACTTTCTATTCGCAATTAAAGGACGCGATAAAAATTATGTCCAAGTACTTACAGCCAATTAGTTTTAGTAATCGACTCGTAAAAGTAAATTATGTTTTTGTATTTTGTAACTGTGCCGATTGAACCGGGATTGAAAATAGTATGTATAACAACTCTACTTGCTTATATATTAAGAAATAGGTATTCATTCATTAGAACTTTGCATTTAAATAGCTCCGTTCTGACACAAAAGAAAGACGAAACTAAACAATTTTGTCGTAATATTTGAGAGATACTATACCTATCATTTTTTGAGGGCAAAGTTTTACGTAAAACTCGTCATATATTCCAAATTACAACTAAACAACGAGCTGTATCCAACCGAAATTTATCTCTTCTACAATAAAACGCACCTGTTGTTTCGTATACAAGTTTTGAACTTTTATACTTATATCAAATTGATTCTGAGATACATTCGCATGGAACAATGGGAAAGTTGCGAAGTTAGGCCGCACGGGCGTAGATTCAATTTCTGGGACATTTTAGTTTGGTATAGCGTTGAATTTTTAAAAGTTTAACATCTTGAAATTGCTAGAACAACTTGTATGACTTAGAATACATTCGTTTTGCGTATATATAGTTTTGGAGGAATGTGCAAGGTATGTTAGGATTCATTCTTCCCTAGGAAATCAAGTGTTAGGTATTACTACCCTAACCTAGCAAATTTTCTATGCGTAAGATATGTAAAAGAGACGGAAAACGAAACATTAGCAAACTATAATCATGATCTTTATAAACACCTAATAAATGCAATATAAAAATAAAAGATGGTTGTCGATCCTTCTCCAAAACAAAAAGACTTCCATTTAGCAGTAAAACCACAGTAAAACCTGAATGTCACACCGCATTGACATTTGCTATTTCATTTGCGATAAATGCCTATATAGGAACGCTCTAGAAGTGTTAAAGCTTTTATATGCCTTGATGTTGGATCTTGTTTATTACAAGACCTTTCAAATATCCGTATTTTCAGAGATGTATGTGTGTGATTATAGTTTTGTCCACTATAACTTATAGTCTAGGTATACTTAACTCTATAGAAATAGTAAAACATAGAGATACAGTCGCACCTATCCTTTGTTTTTTAATAATGATGTTTAATAAATATCTGAACAAAGCACGGATTAGATACTAACCCAAAGTAGGTTTTATATATTACCTATGTAAACACCTCTTCTTGGAAATCGTCGAAATAATTGTAGTTGATATCATGCTCTTATTCAAACATTCGAACATAACCACTGGCCAATTATATGTAGCTATTATATTCTTTTCATAATACAAAGTACAAAAATAGAACTTGTAACAACACAATTTTTATATTCATCATCTTTAATTTATTGCATTTCTTTGCAACTTAAAACTAAATACTTGTAACTTTCTGAACAGTAGGTATTCCTTCTGATATCACAACCAAATCGATAACTAAAAATGACAACAGAGTTCGCACCCCACGTCTGAGGGGTTTACAGAAAGCAATAGATCATATGAGATCACATGTGGCTGTAGAATGAAGGGATATTTCGTATTCCACTCACGAGTCTCGGTCAGTACACTCCGCTTATATTTGTGTCGATTTTGTATAGGTTTGAAAGATTATTGTCAATCGCTATTAGAACCCTAGGCAAATACAGTATCAAATAAAATAAATGTTGTGAAATATTGTTCTTAAATGCTAGTCACACGTAAAATAATGTGTTATACCTACCCACATATTAAATTAAAAAAAAAGACGGGTTGCACTCCGAGAGTGCCGGCAGAAGTGAAAACGCGCGTAGTAGAGAGGGGATAGCTGTCTACTCTCCATCCGTCTTACGCTTTTTCGATCAGGTCACGTGTCCTGACGCGAGTTTAAGATTTTATACCCATTACAGAAAAAGTGCTCAACGCCGCTAAAGAAGTTTTCACTTCAAAAATTGTACATTTATTTTAAGTTATACATAATATCGTTTCTGTAAATTTTGTTTTTGTGTTCATTGTACAATAAAGTGTTTTCTATTCTATTCTAAATTAAATCTCTGTTGCTAGAACTAGAAATGAGTCGTTCGAAGAAGAAAGAAAACCTTTGCTTGAATAGCTATAGGTACCTTTTTATATAAATGGATATAAACACACTTTCACTACAATTAATCTCATCTGCTTTTAAGCAATAAATTGTGCTAGAACCTTCAAAATTCCATAAAAATATATCTCAAAATCTGGTATGAAAAAGTTTCCACAGCGACAAGATCGCAACGCTGTTTCGTGTACTTTGTCATTTTAAAAGCGGCTATAAAACTGTAGGAAACTTTGACAAATTCAATACGAAAGTCCGTTTTGCTTAATTAATTCATTAAAGCCTAATTTCTAAGTGAAAAGTTGAAGTTCCCTGTTCTCTTAAATTCGTTAACTTGTTCTTGATAATTTAATTGCAGAAGAGGGTGATATGTCTCATGGGAGAGACGTTTTTAATTAAAAATAAAACGTTTAAATGGTCTGTTTTTGTTTTTTAATTAACAATAGTAAATTACTCAATAGATTACCTAACTGTTTTTCTGTCACGAATATTCTCGTCAGTTAATAGATACGTTTTAAAATAGTATTTTTACTTGCTGTCAAAGCATATTTTTTTTTATTACTTACATTTTTTTATGATTGTTAAACCATCTGATCATTAACAACAAAATATTACACGGTCCTCAATCAATACCCAACAGGTACAAAACATCCAATTCAATCTTAAAATAATTTCGCCTCCTCAACAAAAGATCTCTCTAGAAAATTGTTAGCGATTTCATCTCAAAACCCGCCTAACACTCCATACAAATTGGGTGCTATAGAGGTTCTATTAAATAATCCCAATTTGTACAAATTGTACGCGTATAACGGAAAATTGAATGAATTTTCAACCGACTTCAAAAAAGGGAGGTTCTCAATCTCAAACTCAAACATTTATTCAATTAGACTTCGTCTAGAAGCACTTTTGAGCCATCATAACAATTAACATAGTTTTACAATTTAGCACAGATTCGGAAAACAGTAGGAGAAGAACCGGCAAGAAACTCCGTAGTTGCTCTTTTTAAATCATGTCTATATTACTAGTTATAATTTTGTTTGTTACCTTAAAAATTTCGACTGGATGAACGGATTTGATGATTCTTTTTTATTTGAAACTTTCTTGAAATATTTATCACTAGCTGCGCACCGCGGTTTCACCCGCGTGGCTCCGCTCTGTTGATCTTAACGTGATGATATATGTATAGCCTATAGCCTGCCTCGATGAACGCCGAAATAATCTTTCAAATCGGACCAGTAGTTCCTGAGAATAGCGCGTTCAAACAAACAAACTCTTCAGCTTTATAATATTAGTATATACGTAGATAACAGATAATACTGTTTAAAATATCTATACAGTCCGGTCAGTGCATAATTTTGGATTCATGTTTCAACGGTGGTTACATCAATATGTTTTAGCCTTTAATTAGAATGCAATTGGTATTCATTGTCATGCAGCTGGTTGGAATTGCTGGAGTATAGTAATTATTGTGTAAATATTCAACAACACGTATGTTTTAATCTAACTTACAAACAAAACAGAATGCACTTAAATCTATTCATGTATTTACAATAAACATTCAATGTTCCTTATATTTAATTTTCAAGAAATCTTAAAAAGAGAGTGAAATATTATGTAAAAAAAAACATGTTATGCTTTAATATGAACGAAATGTACAAAAAGCATCATAAGCACACAAAAGATGAGCATTATAGCCCAAAAAAATGGCTATGCCATTTACACAGTGTCATCACATTTCTAAAACAAGTGTTGTATTATGGAGACACGTCTGTATTGTCTATCCCGTCTTCGCTACGAACGAAATTTAAACTAACCCTGGGGAAATTGGCAGCAAATTTTCAACAAATTATAGTGACGTCTTTTCTTAGCCTTTCTTTATTAAAATGAAATTGTTAAAGCCCTTCCCAATCAGGAAAATACAAAGAAAACTTGAAGAAAGGTTTTCTTTACTTTAAAATAAGACTACTATAAACCTGCTTATACATTTGCACGCTCGCAAATCCAAAATCAAAACGCTTTAACAGGTGACTGAAAGGCTTTTTCACTTAAATGATAAGATTGTCTCGATCGACATCCTCCAAGGGATAATGTGCTTTGCCACTCGGGATCAGGGTTGAAAGTTCATCAGCTACACTATCATTCGTACTACGTGGCGTGCATCACGCGAAGGCATAGAGGTCTGCATCGTAGACTGTCTGCGTTTATTGATTCATGATGCCCCTTTGGTATGAATATTCAGATACATAATTGTGAGGCGCTT
This sequence comes from Colias nastes, assembly GCA_907164665.1. Lineage (NCBI taxonomy): Eukaryota > Metazoa > Arthropoda > Insecta > Lepidoptera > Pieridae > Colias > Colias nastes. The sequence goes on from CAJQZM010036705.1 coordinate 15,356, forward strand.
TGCATTTATTACTACATTCATTAAGACGAGAAATTGGAGCTTGGGCATTGTCTGTGTTAGCTGTATCTAGACTTGATGATGTTATTTGTTAGTAGGTCTTTATAATTAAGTCTTTAAGAGAGTTGTAAAAGTTGTTGTGTGTAGAAAAGAAGACAAGGTTTTAAATAAAATTTGGGACGCGAATTATGTCGACCGGCCCGCGAAGGCGCAAAAAAAACCGAAATTTACTTATTAATAATTTATTGTAAAAAAATTACATTAAAAATTATTCCTAACTTAATCTACGTCCCTCCCGTTCGATGTTGGAACTAAGAGTGCTTGTCGTCCTCGGCGGGGCAGCTGCAGCGTCGCGGTGGCGATGATTGCCGCAACACTCTCTGGAATCGCAGGTGTGCGCGATGTCGCAATTGCTAACAGGTGCAAGTCCTTCTTGGGTGGCCCCATGCATCCTCTAATAGTTAAGGCGTGTTATATGTAGGTACATAACACCTCCCTCCTGAAGTTCAGCGATTATTGGCGGGCAAGGCTCGTTAATATAGCTGAAATTTCACCCTCCGCCGATTGATGTTCTATTTCTTCTTTTTGATTACCATGAACACTCGTAGTAATAGGCTTTGATGTACGCACTCTCCGTACGACGTACCATGTCACTAGGGCAACTGCACTCATTATTAATATAACATATATCGGTATTATGGAAGGCTGCATATAGAGAATCTCGTATCCGTTGTTAGTACTGATAGGCATTTCCATTGATATAGCTCTGTTACTAGCGTGTAATTTATCCAAATTTATCGAATTCAACTTCAGAACTTCTTCATCTGTATTATATTGGCTGGAATCTGGCAGGTTTGCAATTTTCATTATCTGTCCTTTGATATGGTCTTCTCGATTGACTATCTTGAAAGCCTCCGTTTGAAGAATGCAGTTTTTGGAATGTCAGCTGGGTTCATTTCCACTTGATAAAACCCACTTGCTAAATCTAGCGTTGTGAAGTATTGACAGTTACCCAATTTATGTAAGACATCTGTGATATTAGGAATCGGATATTTGTCATCCAAAGTTTTCTCATTTAACTTCCTAAAATCAACAACTAAACGCCATTTAACTTTGCCGGATGCATCTGCCTTTTTAGGTACCACCCAAATAGGAGAGCTCCATGCTGAGTCTGATGGTCTAATAATACCCTGTTCTAACATCTTACTTATCTGATTCTGTACTTCCTGCCTATGAATAAATGGATAGCGATAACTTTTCGTATAAACCGGTATTTCATCCTTAGTTCTAATAGAATGCTTAATTTTATTCGTAAATGTTGAGTTTTCTCCTTCTATATAAAATACATCCGCATACTGTGAACATAATGACTCTAAATTTAAACGTTCCTCATTATTTAAGTGATCAGTGCGCAAGCGAGATAATACCTGCTTCACACGGTCGGACGAACGTTTGGTGCGCGTGCACTCGTTATTATAAACCTCTGCACATACCGGTCGATCCATTGAAAAAATTACGTCATTACGAGTTGGATTAGAAATTTCCACGATAGCGCGATTGCTTCTCGCCTTCGTTAAACATTCAGAAATATGACAATTACATATAATTTGTTCCGGTATAATAGCGTCTCCATTCTCAACATCTACAGGTAATCTTACTAATTTACTACTTCCTGCGGGTATGACGTCCTCATAAAGATTAGCGTTCCGTGAGTCATATACTAATAACCGATTCGTAGCATTGCAAGTATTTAAAGTTTTAGTTTTATAATAAATTGATGCTTCCCATTTATCTAACAAATCTGAACCTATTAAGCCGTCGAAATAATTGTGAAATTTATAAACGAAAAATGTAATATCGTCAGGGTCATTAAATTCAGGAAAACTAGGTAATGTTATAGAATAATTACTACGAGTTACAGCATGAACATTACTTACTTCAAAGGGGTCATAATTAAGAGTAACGTCAGGAAAATATCTCTGTACTGCATCAGGGCTAAGAAAAGATTGGTTAGCTCCAGTATCAATTAACAATTTAACCCAGTTGTTACTATCGTTCTTTTAAAAGGACGCACCATAAATAAAATTATTATTAACAATGAGGGCATTTTTGAAAAAAATGTTTATATTCATTTGGCACCTCACGGTTGTAGGAATTGGAAAATTAAAGTGTTGTGTCGTTTTATAACAGTGGTATATTTTTAAATTATTTTAGAATTTCTGCCATTTTCCAGTAATAAATCAAGTTAAATGTATTATCAATAAATTAAAACAAATTACTTGATTTATTTTAAATACACGTAATTTGAAACGTGTTTTATCAGAAATATATATTACCTACTATTAGATCACATTTTATTTGTGATATTTATGCAGTTTTAATTGCCGTTCTTTTAAAAGGCCAGTAGTAATATGTACTACTACAGAGTACTTTTTTGCGCATGCACTCTTTGAAGAGCATCACAGCATCGGCGAAGCCATGGTGCCCTACTATGGCGGCCATCCATGCAAGCAATTCATAAGAGGGAAACCAATAAGATGGGGGTATGAATTTTGGGTCGGAGCGACACGGTTAGGTTGTATAGTTTGGTGTGATCCATACCAAGGACAATCGAATGATGTTGGTAATCAAAACAAATACCAAAAGCCTCTGGGATTGGGTGCAAGCGTTGTATTACAGTATGCCGATGTACTGCGAAAAATATAGGGCAAAGCTGCATTCCATTTATTTTTTAACAACTTTTTTACGTCCATTCATCTCATTGATGAACTTCGAGTACGAGGAATAAAGGCTACTGGCACAGTACGTGAAAATCGCGTTGCGAAATGCCCTTTGCCTGCTGCCTTTGAGAATTGAAAAAGACACCACGAGGTACATTCAAGCATCAATCGACCAGAGCAGAACAAATTTATTTTGCAAATGGAATGATAACAGTGTTGTGACTGTTGCATCAAACTTTGATACGATTCAGCCTGTGTCTACAACGGTAAAGAGATTTTCACAACAACAGAAGAAAAATATACTTGTCGTAAAAAAAGTACGAGAAAATGGGAGGGGTGGACAGATCCGACCAGAGCATCGGTTTGTATAAGACATCTATCAGAGGCAAGAAGTGGTATTTTTCTTTGACTTGTCATGGACTTGATATGGCAATACATAATTCTTGGCAAATATATAAGTAAAAGGGGGCTATTATGGTTATCTCCACATTCGTAGAAGTGTTGGAACTGCTCTGCTCGAAACATATAAGAATGAGGAACGTAAAGGTGCTAGAGTTTCCGTGAAACCTCTGGATTTGATGGAAAAGATCACATCATTAGGTACAGAGACAAGCAGCTTCGGTGTATAGAATGTCACAAGAAAGAATTTCTATTGTTCTAAATGTAATGGAACCTTGCATCCTAAATCATGTTTTGAAAACTTTCATATTGCTACATAAATATATGTGAAATGTATGTTGTCATTTTAATATCATAGACCTACTTAGTAGTACATATTACTACCGTCCTTTTAAAAGGACACCATTTTCCGAGATTTACACGATAGATAAAATTTTTATACTATTTTTCCAGTTAAACTTTTTGCAATATGGACACAATATGTAAATTTCACCTTAATATGATTACAAAAATTGTTTCAGTAACATCTGGGTTAAGTGGAGGATTATGAATTTGAATATAAGGAAGTTGACGTTGCGTGTGTAGATTTAATTCTATTTTGGTTTTTCTAATTTTGGTGGATTCTGAAAATCCTGATCGTGTTCTGAACGTACGTCACACGTTTCATCAGAATTTTCAGGTGCGTCTGTCTGTTCGTAATGTACATAAGGTTCATATTCCGTACAGTAATATTCATTATTATAATAGTTATCCTCATAAGGATATAAATCGGTACAGTAATATTCTTCGTTATCTATATTATATTCATTATGATTCATCTCCCTAGTCTTAAAGTAATTACTCGGGGGTGGATTACCAAATTTTGACCAATCATGAGCGCGTGCAAAAGGTGTTGGCGGTAAAGTCTTTGTAACGTAATGGCTAACGCCACTCATAGGATGTGGTTTCGGTTGCGCGGGATGTTTAGGCTGTAATCTGAACGTATTGCTCTGCGGGTTATAGTTAGGGGGTGCAGCGCGGAAAATTTGCATAGTACGAGTAGGACGTGCTGGTCCCTGTGGTTGATTAAAATTTCGATTAAAATTTGGTGGCTTAAATTGCGGTCTGAACGAATGTAAAGGCTGTAGTTTAGAAGAGATAGGTTCACTAAAATCATTATGTCTATAAAACGGTTCATTCGAGTACGGCATTCTAAAAGGTACGTGGGGTTTCCTATCAAAAGTTTCATTACGTTGTTGAAGGTATAAAGTGCTTTGTTCTTCATTCACGTATTCTAATGCTTTTTCAATGGTTGCGGGGCGCATGCAACGTATACGTGAGCCTAACGGATCTCGTAGGCCACGTAGGAAAGCCTGTAGTGTTAATTTTTGATACAGGTCCCTTTTTGCCTCACGAGTAGTAACGACTGTTTCATGTAATGCTATATACGTCATTATAGTACTAAAAAGATGTTGACATTTTTCGTAAAACTCTTGAGGAGAGCTACGACCTTGCGTTAATAAGGCTAAATCGTTATAAAGGGCGGTCTCATCCCTATGGTCAGAAAAGTTATTAACTAATACGCTTTTAATACCGTGCCAAGTAGTAGGTATACCGTTTGCATTAATAACTCGGGCTGCGGGCCCAGTGATTTTATTTAAAATACCATTACATAACGCGGCAGTTTTTAAAGTATTTCCGGGATCTTTTTCTATAAATTCCTCAGCCAATTGGTCACTTAAATGTATAAATCTTGTTAAAACGTTAACATTACCATCGAATTCTGGCAAAAGCCTAAGTGCATTAAAAATTTTATCCAAATCTGACATTTTAAATATCTGTATTTCCTATATACATATAAAATATATTAAATTTAATTAAATTTATTTACTTCGTTAACTAATATAAAAAAAAAATTAATAATCTTTACCTAATATATCTGAATTATAAAATGAATTAATTCGCAAAATTTGAAAATTAATTAATTCGTAATTAATTAATATCTAAACTTATTAATCTTTTGTCAACCTAATATCTATATTTGAATTTTTAGAAAATTAATTCACGATGAATTAATATTTAATTAATAATTACCTACGCACTACAGTTCCTCGGTTCCCGTGAATGGGTAATCTAGGAAAACTACAAATCTAGGGGTGGCAAGTCACTAAGAGAATTAGTGTACTTACAGGATTTTCATTTCGGCCTTTCTTGCAGTATCAATGTTCGGATACCCTTCGCGTTGCGGCGGCCAATAGATGTAGGTTCTTGGTCCCCGTCGTCGTCCCTCCGATGGAATGGCGATACTCGATTTTTTTTTTTTTTTTTTTATGCCATAGGATAGCAAACGAGCAGACGCGTCGCCTGGTGTTAAGCGATACACGCCGCCCATAAGCATCCACTCCACTGGGAAGTGGATGTGTTGCTATCCTCAAAGGGATTTGGAAGGAGTTAGGTAGAAGGGGCGAGGATGGGAGGGAATGAGGATAGGGAAGGAGAGGATGGGTAGGGGATGGGAAGGGATGTGGGCCTCCGGACCCCTCACTCATCGATGCTTGTAGTTTCGCGTTCCGAGAGACGGCTCTCGAGGATCATCCACAAGACTGCGCCAATTATGTCGACCGGCCCGCGAAGGCGCAAAAAAAACCGAAATTTACTTATTAATAATTTATTGTAAAAAAATTACATTATAAATTATTCCTAACTTAATCTACGTCCCTCCCGTTCGATGTTGGAACTAAGAGTGCTTGTCGTCCTCGGCGGGGCAGCTGCAGCGTCGCGGTGGCGATGATTGCCGCAACACTCTCTGGAATCGCAGGTGTGCGCGATGTCGCAATTGCTAACAGGTGCAAGTCCTTCTTGGGTGGCCCCATGCATCCTCTAATAGTTAAGGCGTGTTATATGTAGGTACATAACACGCGATTATATATGTTTGTTTGTGTGTTTAGGTGGCTTACATACAAATGCTTGAGCATGCTTAATTATTGATCAAGAGACAATGTAGCAGTGAAAAATATGTATAACATAATACAATAGTAGTTAGGATCAAATATAAATATAATGATATTGCTTTTACATAATTAGATTCAAATGAATATTAGTTATATACAATTTGGAAACACAATTTAAATAGTGTTTAACGGATTCCGTTTAATTGATTTGCACAATGTTTACAAATTTACATAGAATTGCAGTTTGGAGCCTCTAAATATTTAGCGTTTTGTATATTAAAGTTTATTTGTATGATATTAATTTATATCAGGTATAAAGCAGCTCATAATCATGGACTGAAATTAGTTATCATTTTGAAAGTAATTGGATACAATAAAATAATATTAATTTTCACTTCTGCCTTTTATTGCCTGTATAAAACTTGAACTTTTAGAAATGCCATCTTAGAGTTCTTACAGACGAACGGCAGAGGCTACTTCAGCCGTCGCCACCTGTCGAGTAGTCTCTGCCGTTCATAACTTGCCGTTCGTCTGTTATCAGAACTCTTAAAGGCATTAACTATATTATGTAATTTAGAATATGACTTTCTAGAGAGAAAAGGTCTTTGCCTCGCAGCAAAAAATGTTACCACACGCACAAAATCTATCCGTTTTTAAGCAGTTTTGGTAACGAAATGGATAACAATTCATATTTTGCGAAGTTCTATCAAATTTAATAGCATTTAATTTAGAACCATATTTTTTTTGAGTTCTTGAAATAAATATTTTTATCAGTTACAGAACAATATGAAGAAATATTGTTCTGTAACTCATAAAAATATTTGAAGAATTGTTGTAGCTTATTTTTATCGATTCCGTCTCGTCGCAAATACCAATTACCATATAAATGGTAAATTTGAAAATCAAACAGCTATGCGTAGTTTTTCAGGTGTTAGGGTTATGAAAGTCTAGAATAAATCGATAGATAGATGAGAGTGTAAAAATAGAAATAAAAAAGGTAAATTTAATAATTAGGACTGCAATGGTTGGTGGTTAATAAAACACTTGATTCGACTGTAGGCTGTATTATACTGACTTAAACTGTATTCAACTGAAGAACAACAGGACTATATACTATGACGCACACATTCAATATTACATTACCTCACTACAGTACCTCTACCATGAGTTGACATCAGGGCTCGGAAACCGGTTGGAATTCTTAACCGGTTTCGGTCATTGACCCCAAACCGAAATTGATTTAGGTTAAAGGTTGCACTTTACCGGTTTTTACCGGTTTATGCGAAATACCGGTTTTTCATTAATATTGGTTTTGGTGGTGAAAATTAACCGGTTAAAACCAAGTTCCATAAGGATCCTCGGCCCCCGCTACCCTCGCTCGACAAGCCTGGACGTTGCGAGGTCATTTAGTTACAAAATTCTTAAAATCACACTCAAGTTCGCAACGTCGCCGCCTATCTTGTCCAAAGTTCGTACTGCAGGACTACAAGGACTGAAATTTGGCAACGAAGGAAGAATAACAGAGGCGAGTCTATTTTGAATTAAATATATTGACGCAATTTTAACTAGCTTCCGTCTTTACTTTATTTAGTTATTTCTTCCAGGATTAAAGCGAAGCAAATCTCCTTATCCTTTTGATTCAGAAGATTTACGATTGGAAGCGCCCTGCATCTCCATCTTTGCTGAAACCAAATATGTATGTGTACTTCGGAGCAGTGGCGGCTCGTCCTAAGGAGCGCTGGTGCAGTGAACTCCCATAAATAATTATAATAAAGTTATACCTGCTCATTCATTTAATAATTGATATCACTATTTAAAATCTATCGTAAAAACTCCAATATTAATATGAATAAAATAAGTACCTTACAAATAAAATACATCATTACATACACAGTACACTCTTGTTCATTTCATAAAACGTAACGCGCGAAACGGAGCTTACGGAGCGCTCTCGATTGCGCTCCTATGAAACAAGATTCAGTACATTGCCTAAATACGAAATCCAATAAGAGTGAAAGAGAAATTTCGCCACAGTCCTGCGCGTGAAACAAAAGATTTACTATTAGTCCATTGAATAAAAAGTTCTAGAGTGCGTGAGTTAGTAACGTAAGATGTTTCTTCGGAAACATGTCAAGAGTCCCTAGGTAATAAACATACTAAAACCCCGGGACACTAGGAGGAGCCCCGGAGTGGGGGGAGGGGGGAAAAGGTCCATTTTTTTCATTTTTCGCTTAAATATCAAAAACGGTACATGTTAGAGAAAAACTTTCAAGCAAAAGTTGAAAGGCCATAAAATTATCTACAAGTTGTACCTAAATCATTTTTTCCTATATCCTACCGTTTCTGAGTTACACGCAGTAAAAAATGATTTTGGCTCAAACAATTTCCCCATACGATCAAAAAATATTTCTTTCTTCCAAAAAAACTCAAATGTGCAACTTGTGACCGGTACTGATAGATTGCTCTTAATTAGGTCCATTATTATTAGGTGGTAAAATAAACACATTCCTCCATGGAAGCCTTTAGGAGGAATCGATTGTCAAAATATTATATTAGGGTAGTTTGAGTTACTGAACTTGACCTTTTTTTTTTCTTCCAAAAAACTCAAAAGTGCAACTTGTGACCGGTACAGATAGATTGCTCATAATTAGGTCTATCATTGATAAAAAAAAAAACAGATTCCACCATGGAGGCGTTTAGGAGGTATTGAATTTATTAGAGTAGTTAGGTAAAATAAAAAGCTTTCGAATTTTTCACATTTCATGGGATGTAGCTCGAAAACGGCTGCGAATAGAAAAAAATGATTTAGGTACAACTTGTAGATAATTTTATGGCCTTTCAACTTTTTCTTGAAAGTTTTTCTCTAACATGTACCGTTTTTGAGATTTAAGCGAAAAATGAAAAAAATGGACCTTTTCCCCCCCTCCCCCCACTCCGGGGCTCCTTCTAGTGTCCCGGGGTTTTAGTATGTTTATTACCTAGGGACTCTTGACATGTTTCCGAAGAAACATCTTACGTTACTAACTCACGCACTCTAGACCCCCCTTGGAGGGACTCATTCAATGGACTATAATATGGAAAAATAGCAATTTTCGGAGCGCCGCTCACACGCGACGTTGCCGACGCGACGCGGCCGCATTGCATGACAGCAGCAATTGCGCGCGACGTTGCCACTCCTATATTATAAACAAACACTATGAGTACGCTCGCGAATGCAAATTCGGGGATTTTCTAATTATTAATTGATAATCATTGAATTTGTTTTGAAATAGCCTGTACTTTATAATTTTTAGTGTTTAAATATTTTATAATGTGGTGCTCATTATTTTTTTGTAATAAATTATCCCGCTTACGCTATTGTACTTTCGTTGTTTTATTTCAAGTGAACACCTTCGGAGAAAAACGAAGTCAAAGTAGAAGTCGTGTCCAAACAAGAAAATAAAATATGTTTGTCTTGTTCAGAACATTCTAAAGTAGAAATAGATCAATTAATTTTGATCATTTCATGAAAAAAACCGCACGTTTAATTGCCCATATCGAGAAACGATTTCTTATTATTGATCTGCTCAAACCACATCATGATGTGGCCAATAGACATTCAACCATTTCATGAAATGCGACCATTTCGTGAAATGATCAATCATTTCATGAAATGAGCAAATCTACGATATGGCTACGACATCACTATAACTTGTGGCAAGCGTTAAAAAATGAGGCAAAAATAATAAAGGAATTAACCGGTTAATTTGGGTGTCAAAACCGTTTGTGCAGAAGTAACCGGTAACCCTAATCATTTGGGTTACATAAAAACAGTTCACTTGTTTAACCGGTAAATGAAGGAACGATATATTTACCGGTATATAATCTAAATTAACCGCTCTTTTCAAACCGGTTCCGAGCCCTGGTTGACATAGTTAAACCGTCTGACGTAACTACAAAAGTAAACGTAAATAGCTCTTAACTTTCACGAGATTATTTACCGTGAATGACGTATCTATCGTCGAATAGTTATAAACTATGACATATGTCAAAATTAGAACTCATGGTGCAAAAATTGTATGGCTACTACAGCGAGTGTAGCATAGTTTACTATACGTTATCTACTGTAGTATACTATTTGACCTCATGGTAGGCTTTTTAGTTCCGCTACGGTACACTAGGGGCGCTGTACGAAATTTTATACAAACCGCTTACTACAATCGCTAGCGAGTATCGTGTGCGTAAACTCATGGTAGAGCTACTGGACAGCTTTTAGAACGTCGTTATTTATGTTTTACTGTTTCTTTTTTTATTTATTTATAAGCCAATCATCCGATATTAAGGTAATTTTACAATTAAATCATAAAAAAAATCGTACTTAAATGTATTACATTTCAGTTTACTTTGTACGTAGAAAAACAAAAACAACAATGTTTTGTTTTGTCTTTTTATTTTTCAAATTATGATAAACGGTGTTCAGAAATGGCAAAAATTAATTCCTGTGGCTATCTTATTACGAAGTACAGATTAAAAATCGATATTCAATCAAGCTTATGGGTGCTCATCTAAATTCGTGTTTTCTTAACAAATTCAGAAGATTCGAGTGCCACATTGATAACTTTTTAATCGGCTGAGATTTCATCAGCAAGCTTCAAATTACTTATTAAAATTTATCACTTGCTGATTTAAGGTAGCTTTTTTATTTTTGTCAAAGAAGAGAAAGCGTTGATGTGTCATTTTTGTTGTTTGAAAAATTTAACTTGAACGAAACGGATCGTCTTAGCATATCAACCCGACTATGTTTGCATTTAATTTTTAATCACCAACCTGTAAAGAATTTATTAAGTTTGCCACTAACGAAAAACGTAAAAAAAAACAGTTTTAAATAGAACCATTTAAATAAGTCACATTAGAAATGCCATATTAATAGGTTTTTTTTAAGCAGAGTCACCATTAATTTTCTAAAAATAAATGCAGCTCATTTTATTCTCTATAACAGCATCTATCTGTCAGTTCCGATAAAATCGGTAAGCCCTTTAGGGGATTAACCGGAATTCTCCAAATTGTTGTTTTGGCTTCTGTTTCTCCAATATAGATATTAGTTTATCTTCAATAGCTATTTCTAGGATATATTACGGTTACAACTTTATGATATGTATAGACTATAGATTACTAGCTTTCGACCCATTGCTTCGCTCTCCTTACAGCCGATATTTACTTTCCATATTATACTCACCCATCAAGATTTTTTTCTTGTAAAAAATAGCCAGTATACTTTCCCTTTATTTAGACTTTCCGTTCTACATTTTATAACTGTTTGTTCAGTAGTTATGGTGTGAAAGCGTCGGAGTCAGAAAGTTTTTTCTCATTTATTTTTGCAGGAATGTATTCAAAAGTTTGTGTTAAAATTATTGTAATCAATGATTGCGTAGGTACTCACATCCGCAGCGATAAACCCACAGTTTCTGTTCATAAATCGTCACCGTATCCATATAGATTTTATCTAGCAATTGTTTACCAACGAGTGTAGTAAAATAATGAAAAAGCACCATCAAATTGTAACTGAGCCGTTTATCACACTAATTTATCGCTTATTCCAATGCTATATGGGCCAGTATTGCACGCAATTTTGAGATATTACGTGCTACTAGTAATGGATGTAGTGTAGCAGATATGGAGCTATAAATTCGTATTACGTAGCAATAAGTTGTGTTGACGGCTCTGCAATAAACAGACGCTGTGACGTCATTGTGTATGAAAGTTTTGAATGTTTTGTGGGCACGTTAGCTAATATTGCATGAAAGATAGTGCTAGAAATGTGAATTGATGTGAATTGATTTTTGTGTATCTATTTTAGCGCATTTCCCTGTTTAGGTTCATTTATATCTGACTAGAGGTCCGCCCCGGCTTCGCCCGTGGTACATATTTCGCAATAAAAGGTTGCCTATGTCCTTTCTCGGGTATCAAAATATCTCCATACCAAATTTCATGCAAATTGGTTCAGTAGTTTAGGCGTGATTGAGTAACAGACAGACAGACAGAGTTACTTTCGCATTTATAATATTAGTATGGATGTCAAAAGGAAGGTTATTCAAACGGTTCGTTTTCGGTTTTGATGCGTTCTATAATAGCGTAACGTAACTATGTTGTAATAAAAGTTTGCACACACACACACACACACACATGCACACAACCACGGAACACGTTAAATACCACAATGTATTCACTAATTAATATTCCAGAGTTCGACTCTAGAATGTCTAAAATCTAAATGCGTTTTAATTCTACTTCCTCGAAAGCGTGGTCCCTTATGATTCTATTATATAAATTAAATGTCCGTTCGGGCATAGGTTGAGGATTACTGCACAAAGTCTGCACAACAGCTAGGGTCAACATTTCGAGCGTGGGTCTGATAGATAGCACGCTTCGATGCACTAAATATTACATTGCATTATGGGCCCTCTACACAATGGGCAGCGTTGGGCGAGTAGAGGCAATCACGATAGTGTAAAGCGCCTAAATGTGTATGATCGGCCGTCATTGTATGTTTATTCATAATCGTCGTATTGGCGGCAAACATCGTCGATCATTTGTTGGCCCAACGCCGCCCATTGTGTAGACGCATTTTATATATTTCTAGTATTTTTTGACTACTGACAAATTTTTGGATATATCTCGTTATAATCGCTTGTGCACACTTAACGATTACACCCGGTACAGATGTCGCAAAACAAAAAACCCGCATAGTTCCCGTTCCCGTGGGATTTCCGTGATTAAACCTATCCTATGTTTTAATCCAAATTACCCTCTATACGTGTGCTGAATTTAATTGTAATCGGTTCAGTAGTATTTGCGTGAAAGAGTAACAAAAATACACACATACACATACATCCATCCTCACAAACTTTCGCATTTATAATATTAGTAGGATAGTCGAGAAAATCATAATCTTTCTTCTGTCGCAGTCGGGTAAATAATAACATAACAAAACCAATTATACTATTATTTTACTATTTAAACCTAAACTAGAAAACAACTGAAACCAATGGATAATTCGAAATAATTACGCAGGACATAAACCAGGAAGTGCAGATAATATAGTACCTAATTCTGTCTCTATAATAGTCAAAGTATGGCAGCGGGGGGACCACGGGTAAAAAGTATTTTTAATTCAAGTGCCCGTGGACCCACTGTCATATCATTCTATATCAGTGGGTCCACGGGGAAAAAATATTACCCGTAGACCCACAGTGGGTCATAGCGGGGGGACCACGGGTAATACGCCGTATTTATGCATGCATAACCTATTGTTAGTACAATGTGTATAAAATATATCATAAAATATTATCATAACAATACGATTGTTAATTTCACATTTTGCCGTCGTGTCAGGATGGCCGAGCGGTCTGAGGCGCCAGACTCAAGGTTCCCTTACTGAGCTGAGCTCAGTGTGAGTTGTTCTGGTCCTCTCTGAGGGCGTGGGTTCGAATCCCACTTCTGACAAAAGTTTTTTGTTTTTTTTTTTATTAATTTTTTCAGGTGTTGTTTTGATTTTCCTTATATTCTCATGATGGGTAATGTTTATTTTTATTATGCTATCAAGAAGTTTTTTTTTTTATTAAATAATGGCGATAAAAACTATTCCGTAAAATATTTGAACTTCAAATAAGAATTTCTTACATAATAGCAACCAATTTGAACTGTTCCTATTTTGTAAAAAATATTCTTTTGTTATACTTTCCGCATTCGAAACACCAAAATAACGTCTTCGGAGAGTTTATTACGAATCTTTTGTTTATTGTTTGCATTTTATTGCAATATGGATTGTTCGGAACTGGGTCGCGATATTTTATAGTACGTAATAAGCCATTGAAATGTATGCGAAGTTCTAAATTCGAATAAGCTCGAAATTTAAAAACATTTTCAAATCATAATAGGCACGTAATATTATTTTCTTATAACATTTTATTGATTTTTATCCACCCAATATTGGATATTTAGAATTCCGGCTATAACATTGAAATAGTTAGTACATATTATTATGTAGGTACAATGATCTTTCATCATTAGATTCACAATCCATCCTTTGCAACTTTGGTTAAAATTTGAATAAAATTTAAAAAAACGTATTTTTTGGCTCAGCTATAAATCCAAACTGTAAATAATAAATTGGTGACGTCATAGATTGAAGTTTGTTTTTCACACAAATTTTGCTCTGTTGACGTATGTCAATATTCAAAAGAAAAATGGAATTTCATTATGTTACATACGCCTGAAAACTATACTCGCGTTAGGTACCTTGTATTTGATGTTTTGAACTACGCTTTTAGATATTTAGCTCTTTGTAGTATCAAATGAGCTGGGCTGATATTATTTTTATTGGTGCGCTTACCCTAGGGTCGCATTGAATAACATTTTTTCGATTCGAATCGTATGAAACAAGTCATTTGATTTGTTTCCGTTCCAGTTAAATAAGCAATCAGAATCCATACTAATATTATAAATGCGAAAGTAACTCTGTCTGTCTGTCTGTTACTCAATCACGCCTAAACTACTGAACCAATTTTCATGAAATTTGGTATGGAGATATTTTGATACCCGAGAAAGGACATAGGCTACTTTTTATACCGGGAAAATGACGCAATCCCGGAAATCCCACGGGAACGGGAACTATGCGGTTTTTTCTTTGACTGCGCGGGCGAAGCCGCGGGCGGAAAGCTAGTACAAAATAAATAACAGAGAGTATAGACATACGAGTCTTATTAATTTGAGTTATTTTTTACTACCTAACGAAAATTTTATTGGAGTGTTTAGTTAATTTGTGATACAACCGAAAATTCTCTCCTCTATTCTTGTTTAAAAAATTACATAAAATAAAAAACGTGCAGCATCGACTTGAATTTTATACATTATAAAACGTATCTATCTACAACTTTTTAGATGATATTTTTTTAACCTAGCAATGTATTTTCGGTTTTGGCATCCAAACATTATTTCATAGAATTATTCACTACTGCAGTTGCACACATTTTCCATTCTTATTTTGATTACCCAAATTTGGACGTGCACAAGCAAATAATCCATATCATTACGTCGCTCGTTCCTTACTTAGTTGAGTACGTGTCGAATATAATGTTAATATAGAATGAAGCAAGCATTTGTTACTCTTCCAAGATATTTTAAAATTCTGCTTACGCCGCATTTACACGCTCGTGCGAACTGCGAATAGCGAGGCGAATAACGAACACGCATAAGTAAACAGTGCTCTCCTTTAGCCTTGCGATTATATTTGGCTTGCGTAATCGCTTTATTCAGAATCGGAGAAATATGCTTTTTTCGAATGAATAGTTTGGGGAACTATAAGATGTTAGTACTTCACTCGATAAGAACAATCTGGAAAACGATCTAAAGTCATAGCCTTGAATGGATTATGGATTGCTTAATAATTAATTTAACTTTTATCTAGACATATGTATAATCAAGGCTCAAGTGACGACAGCGAACAGTGGTTCGCGTTGACACGAATGTTTCGTTCAGATACCATGCGACTGCCGAACACGAATGTGTAAATGCGCTATTAGAGTGGGCACGCTCGCGTAGTTTGTTAGTGTTTATTTTAAAATAATGTGTTCATTCTTTGTGAGTATTTTTAAGTATAGTACGCAGAATTAGGGGAACCTCTGAATAAGTAAGCAGTAGAGATTTATTTTTCTTTTTAGTACTTACCCGTTTGGCCATCTGTTACTTCGTTCATACATTTGATCACGTATATATTTTTATTGAAGCCAAAAATGCATTGACATCAAAAACTGTTGTCATCGCAATTACTATTTAATGCTTTTTATTGCAACAACATCAACTTCAAAACATTTGTGATAAGAATGCAATTGTATTTTTTAATTTTATCAACTAGCTTTTAATAATTGAAGTCATCGCATCGGTCCCAATATATGTCCATACTGGAAATTATTTTTAAATGTTTAATTTAAATGATAAAATATTTATAGGTACTAGAAAAATGTTTTAAATAACAATCTAAAAATATAAAATATATTTTCAATTTCCCGCCATAAACAAATTAGCCGCCATAAATCAATTAAAAAGTTTATAATGAAATCGCTAACGCATGAATGTATTGCAAACAATGGATCTCGGAAACGCGTTCAGTATCCGGTCGCCTGGTATTTGGGAACTATTTAAGTAAGGAAAATAGTTGAAGTTTGCACGAAATATCTATATCATGATAATTTATATAGGGGGTTGGTTACCACAATTCAGTATTATTTAATGGGAAATTAAGGAAGACTTCGATAGTGATTTTGTATCGTATATTTCTTCTAGAAATTTCTACCGCCTTGTTCGTTTATCCGTTTTGGCATAGAATATATCCTCTAATATTGTGGTCCAATAGATATACCGTTTTTAACTGAAAATGTTACTTAATTGACGATATCTTAGGGTCAGGTCAAATAAATTAACGAAAAAATTCAAGAATTTCAGAATAGCTATAAAAATTTACGATTATTTTCTATCTTGATATTCTTTTGCAAATCTAAATTTATCTGCAATAAAACGATCAACCACGTCTGCGTGTATTGAATCGAAATTCGATCCTTCAAGAACAAATTAATTAAAAACAAGAAACCGCGAGATCCGTCTTCCACACAAAAACCTTCCAACAAATAGTTACAGTAGGTTCCTATCCATCGCAGACAATCGTAGATGTTGAGGGAATTAATTGTAAAACAAACTGCAACTCGATGGACTTGAAGTTTCTAAATCAGAATTGAAGGAGATTCCAGTTTAATTAACCGCTGTGCGTGATTTTGTGGTTCTTGGTATTGGTTGGGTATTCCATCTTGCAATTGTGTAGAAATCTATTGATGAATGAATATTCTATGATGCTTCGAGAACCTTGTAATATGTACTGGATATGTTTTTTCTTCTAGAATGAAATAGCTGATGGTAAATTTCGAATTTCTAAATGTACCTAATGTTAGTAACGTAGGTAACCAGCGTAATACTATAGTGAGGTAAGTATGATGTAACTATGATAATGTACCTATACGTTGGTATGCAAACCAGTAGGAACATTCGTAAAAATTATAGGAAATATTGTAGGAGGTAAAACATTATCGTAACAAGATAACACATCTTGTGAACTATGGAAGCTTTGTCCGAATTAAAACCTACCTACTTATCTTGCAATCATTAATCATTACTTGTTTATCATAACTAATACGTAGCTATTAATAGTAATTTTATGGAAAATCCCAAAGTAAAATATTAACGCCAATTATAGCACTCAGCAAAGTGTTTGTAACTAAACGAAGTCATTAAAGTCTTGAATGGGAACTCGAAGTTCGCAAGTAAATTAATAAAACATGCCGAAATAAGTGTGTTTTCAACTTTGCTGTTTATGAATTCAGTGGGAAGGGTTAGTTGCACTTGACGTTATACCAACGCCAGAGCTCTTGGAGCCCAGAGCTGCAGTTTTAACACGCTTAGGTATGTTAGCTTTACATGAATGTTTGTTTGCAACCGACTTCCTTAAGGTCGATTTTCACACATTTTTTAATGTACAGATTTAACTCAAACTTTGTAAACTTATCCAGGATCGATGAAAAAAATGATTTTATCTTATTAGGTACAACCTTTTTTCTTAGTTACTTTTTGAGAATACATATTTAGAAAGGTTCTGATGGTGTGATCACTATCGCTTTAGCTGTCGGTAGTCAGCTAATAAAAATACCTATAACCGAATAAATATAAACATCTAGCAAAATATAAGTCACATTAATATACAAAATTATATTTGAATTTTCGGAGAAATAACGCAGAATGTGTATTCCGAAGTTCTATTTACATTTTGTGGTTTATCTAAAACATATTAAAGCCCTTAAATAAACACTATAGCCTATAAACCTGAGGATTATACTCAATAATAATATTCTAAACGGCTTCAAATCTTATAACATTAATTTTAGATGAAATTTGTTTAAACTAAGATTAATAATTTAATAGTATACACGGCGTCCTAATTAATAACTACAAGTATCAAATAGGCTGAAATAGGCTTCAACTACAAGTACCAAGACTAATTACTCAATATAACACAGTTTGTACGAAGCATCTTAAATAAATAAATATTTATCAGAAGATTGACGTTGATTTAGGTTCTCTCTTATAAGGGGCAACCGGGGTTTCAATAAGTTAGTTTGTGAATATTAAGAATCGAACCTTTTTTGCATTGGGAAGTCCCTAAAATAGCATTGGCATGTCCGTGCTATGGTAAAATTGAATATATTTCAAAGGAATAAGGTTCAAATTTGTATGTTCGTGTGTTTTCTTATGTGGCTACGTAATGTCTACATAAAGTGAGTTACTTATTTTCGTAGTTGAGTAATCGCTCTAGCCCTTACCGAAAGGTTCACGGAAAACCATAAAAAGCGAATACAATTTGGGTGACTTGAATGCCTTTTCTTAAAGAATAATATATGCCTAAGTCTTAAAGAAATATTCACTAAAAATATTTTAGAGGAAAGATTTGACTATCTAGGAATTAACTATAAACTGCTTGACTGATTTGGAAATTAAATAAAAAAAAAAATCGTTAAATTAAAGAGTCAGGACTAGCAGCATTAATATGTCCCTAAATACGAATCTCAAAGACATATTTAGTAAACTTTGTTAAAAAGAGAAAGCTACTAGTAAAAAGTTTCAAAATTATTTTAAACTATCTTCACATGTTTCTATTCAAAATGTTATAATACAACAAGCGGATAAACATGAGGTTATTTGGAAGTTCTGCCAAGTGATTGTAGCCAAGATTTATAGCAGGATCTTATCGTATCATGATTTTGTACATGTTACTTTGGTTTCGCGATTGTTTAAGTTTAAACGTATGTAATGCTAGAAGATAGGTATTAAAATGATTATTTTAAAATTGATATATATTTATTTTATTATTGGTATACGCACCTATTATTGTTTCAACCTTAAACATCTGATTGCTGACAACTTGTAGCGCCTATTAAAATATCTCATCTCTACAAGAATTTATATGCCGAATTCATTATAAGGTTTGATAACTATTTAGTTTAAGTAAATTACTTTACCAGATAAAAATTAAACATACATACTTAAAACACAATCAATAAAAATTATCCTCTAAGTTCTAACTATAAGTTTCTTCAATTCTACAAACACAGAGCTTAAATACCTATGGTAGAGCAGAAAACACGGTTCGCTCAGAAATGTTCGTTTTTCTAATCTCCCAAATATATTATGATGAGACCGTCACGATATTGGCGGCCATATTGGATATTTGCGTATGCACCCTGCACCGGTATTACTAGCTACATAGTATAAAGAGAAAAGTAAGTTATCGTCGAACAAAGGTACATCGCGCCGTTTGCATGTACGCGGATCATGTACGTACGCAAGCTTGACGCACGCACACAACGCCGCTCGGTTCCTTCTCATAGACTGGTCTCGCGAGGGCCGTGCCATTGCTGTGAGCGGTCGGTGTTTGTTTATACAATTATTTAAAATATATCAATGTGACAAGTGACAACCTTAAGCCTCGCGAGTTTAGGTACCGTGCGCTCCTAAACGCCGGGAGTTGGCCTTCTTCTCTCGTTATACTATGACCGGTATTACCAGCTATTTGCTTCTCTCTGTTTATTCACGGATTTTCTTGAAATGAAACCGAGTTGCAAATAACCGTTTCGAGTGAATTGAGGATTAAGATTGACCGTCTGTATAAAAATGATTTTGGGCTGGCTAACATCGGGTTTTGTGGGGATCGGTTTTCTATCAATTTCTTTGTGGCTAATTCCATTTGAATTTGATCGTTACATGGAAAGGCTGAATATTATGAGCTGGTTGGTTTTACAGTAGATAATATATTTGTTTTCGTAAAATATTGTAGGTGTATTTTTAATCTTTAAATCTAATGTTGTATTTTTTGTACTTATAGAGAAGGTAATTAAAATGTTGTTCCTTTCGAATATTAATTAATTTTTTCATTCAATTTTGTCCCATCATTTAGATTTTAGGTAGTTACCTATACTAGAAGAAAATGTTACAAGTAATGGAACTAATAATAATATGATGACTGTTACTTTTTGTAATTAAATAAATTTTTATTCACTCATCTATATTTGGTATAAATTGACAAGATAATTAATACTTTACTAACGAGATAAAATAGAGCATTTGAGCAAGTCACGTGAATTTATGTGATATGAGGAATGAAAATGGATGGCCAAGTGGCATGAGATTGATATTTGATCTCGTTTTTTGGTATAAATCGTTTCATATATAAACATATGAAACGATTTATATATTTAGTTTGATATAGGTATTTTGAATGAGACATTAATCTGTGATCTGTTTATTGTTAACTGCTGATTAGTTTTGGATGAATTGATACAGCTATAAACTTATTATGTTGGTAATAATGGCAATAGGATTCAATAGGGGGAGGGAAATTGTATTTGAATGGCAAGTCACTTCATCTTCACTTGAATTATCTAAAATTTTCAGATAATTATGTTAATATTAAGATTAATTTTAAGTGTATTATTAAGTATTTACTAATTACATAATTATATACCTATTCCACATACAAAATATCTGCGTTGTGAAAGAAATCAACATGAACTATGATTACAAAAATAAAACAATTATTCACCAATCATGTACCTTGTTTAGTCAAGTGTAGTATATTAGAAAGATTATTGAATCAGATGTTAGAAATAAATGTTTTTATAGTATGTTTCAGACTCAACAACCTGAATGTTCATGATCAATTCTTTATCTATAATAATGAATCGCCAAATGTGTGGCTAAGCTAAAACTCAAGAACGGCTCTATCAATTCGGCTATTTTTTATGTTTTTGTTGGCACCATGAAGGTTCTTATGGAGAGTAAACACGGAAAAAAGATAATAGGCCAGACCAACGTCTGAATAGTCAAAAAATAAATTCATAATTAAGACTTAACTACTTTTAAGTCAATTAGTCTTAACGCGACTTTTTCCCCGCAGCTCCCAGAAATTTATATTTTATTAAATATCACATTCAAACTTACACTATACACTATGAATTAAATAAAACAAAGGGCTTCGTGTGAAACAGTCGAGGTTACACACAGTTTGAGAGAAAAGATTTCACTGCGATCCGTTGAATGGACGCACCGGGGGCGTTTGTTAAAATATTATGTGGAAATACTGCTTTTTTGTTCATTTTTATTTTCATGTGACAAAACTGTGAATCTTATTAAGATTTTGCGTTTAATGTTGTTTGGAAGTTTGGAATTGGGTGTAAGAGGGATTGTCTTGGAGAAAAATATATACCTACCTATATAAATACTTAGGTTTTGAATTATTATAAAATTATTCATAATGTTTCGTGGTTAATCGTTCAAATTTGCACTAAAAACTGTAAGATTTATACACCGAATAAAAAAAGTCTAAACGCCTTTATATAATTCTTTAGTTGAGATGTTGCGAATATTTTTTATTGTGTTACATTTTAAATAAACATAGTATCATTAAGGCTTTTACATGCGCTAATAACCTTGAGCATACTTGACGGATCTCAAACCTCTCACCCTGCACCTTCTTTTTTCCTCGCATTTTGTATTTAAAAAGATACTAATCAGTGAAACAAAAAATCCTCGTCAGGGACTGTTGTGTAACTGATAATTTATTAAACATAAAATTTTCAGAGCTCTAAGTCAGCAGGTTACGAAGTTTATAGAGTATTTGCGGAAAAATGTTGTTCTCTAGTGCCGGTTGAAAGCAGACGTGTTAGCAAATTTGCATAAAAATATTCATAATTTTTAAAAACAGTGACAACTTAAAGTGATCCTTATTGGAACATCCTTCAATACAAATTACATAAACACTTATATTACTTGAGACCCTGTGCTTCTACTGTACCAGTGCTGCTGACCGCCGTACGCGCACCCCGCGCACCTTCCGCGGAACAAGAGCAGTTGCTATTTTTTACCTTTTTACACCCGTGCGGAGAGTTTGCGCTGTGACGTACGCTACAGCATGAGTCTGCAGAGAACGCCACCTCGTAACATCTCAATATGTGGGAGCGAAACGACTAGTGGATCGGAACCTAATCTATCTACCTTCATCGAAAAAAGTGACTATCATACAAATGTTTGCTTTAGAAAACGAAAGGAGCGGTCAGATGAAATCGATTACAAAAAGGATTTCGCGAGCTTGCGCTCGGATATGATGAAATTCTTAGAGGATTTTGGTAAAACACAAAATGAAAATTTTAAATTTGTACGTGATGAAATATCGGCAATCAAAAACGAAATTGTAACTCTCAAATCTTCTACTGAGAATCTTACAAAACAGTTCGAATTAATTACATCGAAAATTAAAACTATCGAATCTAACAATGCGTCTAACCAAGAAAAAATTAACTGTCTTGAAAGGGAAATAACTCAATTAAAAACTAAAAAAATCACCGAAACTTCTACACAGCCCGTAATTCAAGAAGAATCTGTAATTCTTGAACTGAAAGACAGATATAATCGCGAAAAAAACCTGATAATTACTGGAATAACGGAAAAGATTGACAGAAATTCCGACTCACGACGTATATATGATAATGAAGAAACTCTAAAGCTCATAACATCGTTATTCAAGGACTGCCCGAAACCGATAAATTGTTTTAGAGTTGGAAAATATATCCCAAATAAAAATAGACCTATCAAAGTATGTTTTAATGATACAAATACGCCGAAAATCCTTCTTCGGAACAAAGATCACGTTCCCGCTGGTATACGTATCTACTCGGATCAAACTCCTGCGCAAAAACGTTTCTTACAATCACTAAAAGTTGAATTAAACCGTCGCACAGAAAATGGCGAAACTGATCTCACTATAAAATATATTAAAGGTAAACCTACAATTGTCGTTAACCAAAAAAACTAAATATAAATTCATTACCAAACGAAAACTACACCAGCAAAATTAATCATCTATTAATAAAAAAATTCCAAGATATTCCACTACACTCCTCCTCACTGAGATTTTTTTATGCAAATTTACGCAGTATTCGAAAAGCTGGAAAATTGGATGAAATAAAATGCATAATAAAATCAATAGCAATGACTACACATTTACTTATTTTCACCGAGACCTGGATTACGTCAGAAGCTGATGCTAAACTGTATGAACTACCAAACTACACGCATATTTATAACTATAGACCAAATTGTCGAGGAGGGGGTGTGTCAATATATATTCATAACAGTATACAATACGAAATAACAGAAGAATTATACAAAGACGGGAACCACTACTTATGGATATATATACAAAAACTATCGCTAAACATCGGAGCCATTTACAAACCTGGAGACACAAATATAAAAGATTTTTTGGAGGTATATTCTCCACAACTCGAGAGCAGAAAAAGATCAATAGTACTCGGGGATTTTAATATAGACTTGCTTACCACAGACACAAACTCCACAAAATATGTACATGAAATCAATGAAAATGGATACGAGATATTAAATAAAATTAACAAACAATACTGTACTCGAGAAACCAGCACTTCTAAAACCATTCTGGACCATATATGTACAAATATAAACAATCACTCATTCAACATATCCTTAATAGAATCAAGCTTATCAGATCATAAACAAATCTACCTGGAAATAGGATCCCTAACGCCACCCAAACCCAAGAAGATACAATATAAGGCCCTAGACTATGAAAACTTATTAAAGAGTGCGTCATCAGCGACCTATTGTAATGAAGACAATGACTACTGCTACCTCGAGAATTTTATAAAAGAACAAATAAACAGTAACAAAAAAGACAAAACAAAAATTATGAATTTACCACAAAAAGATTGGATAAACCGAGAAATAATAGAATCAATAAATTTACGAAATCACTTATGGCAACAAACAAAATCTCAACCCAATGATTATAACCTACAAGAAAAATTTATCAAGCAACGTGAAAATACTAAAGACCTTATAAAGATGAAAAAAGAGACCTACTATATTAATTTATTCCAAAAGACCTCCAATCAACCGAAGAAAATGTGGGAATTAATAAATAACTTAGCTCTAAATAAAATAAAAGAAACAAGTGCTCCTCCAAAGCTGTTATCGGGTTCCAATTTAATTACGGAGGGCGATTCTATATGTGAGTTATTTAATTCTTATTTTTCCGCAATAGGCACAGAATTAGCAAACAAAATACCTAGCATGTACCACACGAACACTGACACTACACTTGATTATACACAACTTTCACACGAGAACAAACTAAACGAACTAAAACCTTGCACAACACTTGAAGTAATAAAAATAATCGATAGCTTAAATTGTAGTACTAGTACTGGACTAGACGGCATAAGCACTAAAGCCATCAAATGCTTAAAAAGCTGTATTGCTGATCGCTTAACGCATTGCATCAATAAATGTTTAACCTTTGTGGTGTTTCCGGACTCTCTAAAAGTGGCTAGGGTCAGTCCAATTTTCAAATCTGGAAGTAGAACTGACCCAAGTAACTATAGGCCGGTGTCAGTTCTGCCCGTTATTTCAAAAATATTTGAAAGAATATTGCATAATCGTCTCAATGAATACTTAACCGAAAACAGAATATTAATTGATCAACAATATGGTTTCCGTCCAAAATCAAGTACTCTCACAGCTACCGTAGACTTAATAACGAAAATTAAAACTCAAATAGACCAAAAGAATTTCGGATTAGGTATTTTCATCGACCTAAAAAAAGCTTTTGACACCGTCAGCCACGAAAAGCTTCTTCGAAAGTTAAAAAGCCTAGGTGTGACCGGTAACGCCCACAAAATGTTTACATCATTCTTAGAAAATAGAAGACAAGTTGTCAAAATTGATAAGTACACTAGCTCAGTTCAAAACTTATCATATGGCTGTCCTCAAGGGTCAATTTTAAGTCCTTTGCTCTTTTTGATTTACATAAACGACATCGATAAAATTGGACTTACAGGATACTTGTCATTATATGCAGACGACACGTGTCTCTTTTACTTTGATAAATCCTTACATAACATTATATCATTAGCTCAAAAAGATTTAGACTTACTTTCTACATGGCTTAAATTCAATCTACTCACAATCAATATTAAAAAAACTTCATTCATGATATTTGCAGCAAAAAATAAACCTCTTCCAAATTCTACCCCAATTATTACCATAGATAACGAAATCATACAGCATTCGAACTGTGAAAAATACCTTGGACTCTGGCTAGACGATAAACTCACATGGACAGTACATATAAATCATATTAAAAATAAACTTACATCATTACTAAAATCACTCCATCGAGTAACACATTGTATTCCGAAAAAAGAACGTTTAATGATTTATAACTCCTTAGTTAAGACACATCTAGACTACTTAATTGAGATATGGGGATCAGCTTCCAGAACAAATTTAGATACACTACAAAGAACTCAGAACAAAATTATAAAAACGCTTTTTAATTATCCGTACCTAACTCCCACAAAAACACTCTATTCATCAACAAAATTACTCAAACTCTCAAAAATCTACGCATATTCCACATGCATCCTTATAAAAAAAATAACAACAAACGCAACAAAATCAAACTTACAGCTACATAAAAAATCAACAAAGTATAACCTGAGAAGCCAAAATAATTTACAACCTATCTCGACTCGAACTAACTACGGGAAAAAAACCATACTCTTTGAAGGAGCACAAATGTTTAATAAATTGCCAAACAAGTTAAAAAATTGTGAAAGTCTAAATGTATTTAAAAAATTACTTAAAAATCACATTTACTGTAATTTAGAATAGTACAGTAGAATTTATGCTTATTTTGTATAAATATTACATGATAACTAAAACTAGAGAAATAAGTTTATTTAATTTAAGATAGCATGTAACTCATTTTAAGTGAACAAACTGTTCTTATGAGTAATAAAGTCTTTAAACCTAAAATCGATGACCACGGCACATTTTTTTTCTAGAAATCTATTAACTTTGGAAAAAAGTCCTCGCGAGCAATTAAAGATCAAAGACCATCCTATTTTATATATTTTTTTCGGTATTGTGCTTTATGTTGTACCAGACTTTATAGAGGTTGAACATAGTCGAAATTGCCGGGTAACGCCTTAATTGTTTAATAACAAGCACTTGAATATTCTTCAAAATTCAAATACCTACCTACTCCCTTTTACTCTATTTCTAGACAATAAATACAAATCAGTCTTACCTGTGTTTTATTTCGCACTTTCTCTCTTCCTTTCCATTATAAAGTCGAAAATATATTATTTATCCATATAATATACAGGAATATCCAAGTCCATAGTCAAGTCGCATTAGACTGAACATTAAGCCCACTTCCAAACATAAATCAAAAACTTCACAAATGACACGCCAAGACAGGTATCAGAATTTATTTTTGTAGGAACACCATGTCATGGTCGCATTTTTTTTTTTGCAAAATATATATATATATATATATTTAATGAATATAGCAATATTTATTACTAAGTTCATAAGATCTGATTTTATTAAATGTTATATAGAAATTGACTAGCAAATTGACGAATGTAACTGCATAAATATGAATAGAGCTTCATAAATTACTAGTTAGCAGTCGTCTTTCAAACAGCTTAGTGATGATGAAATGTCTCAATTCAATCATTTAGTTACCTTTTCATTTACCTATAAACTATTTTTAATATGAAGATATAAGCTGTATATATATATATCTAATAACTGCTGCACAACAACCACATAAAAATCCTCTAAAATCAAACACCAAAACAATTATCGCTCAAATGATATGCTATGTATTACAAGAACAACCCACAGTTAATTTAAACTAAGGCAATTAAGTTGCGGTCCCCAGACCACGAAATGATTGGTCACCGTCTGCGAGCCTAGTTATTTAGTTAACTTTTCACTTGGAACTTGTAAATGTATGTAAATATGTAAGTAAGATTTATTGTTTCGATAGTACCAAGTAGTGTGTGTATATTTTGATAAAGAGGTGTTTTGGTTTGTAAAAGAGGAGAAGTAAATTGCTTTGTAGGTAACTAGGCTTTTTTTAATAGTGCTTGTCACTTATATTATAAACGAAAGAGAAAGAATTGAATGACATGAAATAAGGTCAAGCGAAATTACAGATAAGTTGTCTATTAGATAATCAAGATGAAGTATTTTTATTATTATGTACACTATTTATCTCGTGTTAAAATAATTTACAGCAGGTTAAATTGCCCATCAATTTTTTTAATTTCAATCGTAAGTAGTTAGTCTTCAATTTTTTATTCAAGTTTAAAATTTATTCAATTACGCATATATCACGAAAGCATCAAAATAACAATTATCAAAGACGAAAGTTATGTCACAGATTGTTTCACCGTTCACCACAACTGTATTGCCATGTTTCGCAGTCAGTACGGTGACATAGTCAAAGGCTGTACTGTATTCGATTAATTAGTGCATAATCAAGTGACGTCAGGCGAAGGCTAACTACCGAATATTCAGCACTGATTGTCTGTTATTGATTCGTGAGCTTTTGATATGGTTACGGTTTGAATTAAATTAGCTATTTCTATTAAATTTTATGGAAGCGTTTGGTTTGCACGCTCATATTTGTGAACACAAACAGTGACAAAAAGAAGATCTCAATAGGATTTCCGCCTAAGTGTGTTTCTTATTACACAATGAATATAGTGATATCAATATTAACACGTTTTATTAGCTTCACTTGTATGTTTGCATCGACTCTTTTAGACTCGATTTGGCACCCTTTAAACGGACAGATTTAATTCAAACCTTGTACACTAATCAAGGATCGTTGATTATGATATTTATGAATTAGTGCATAATCAAGTGACGTCAGGTGAAGGCTAACTACCGAATATTCAGCACTAATTGTCTGTTATTGATTCGTGAGCTTTTGATATGGTTACGGTTTGAATTAAATTAGCTATTTCTATTTCATTTTATGGAGGTATACGGTTTGTGGCGGATTTGGAATTAGAGATAATGTTATTGCAATTAGTGGATACACTAATCCTTATTTTGTGCAAGTGAAAACTATTAATACGTATCTATTGATAATTGTGGTTTTATTTTGAATGGCAATAATCATCAGGAAAATTAAATTTTTATAGGTTGATGCAATATTATAAAAGGTACTTATTAAAAATTGTAAATAATACACTGACACAACTCTCAATAATTATTAGATTGAAAGTCGTCTACAGCACGCTTCGCTTGCTCGTTTCACGCGCTCAATTCCGGTATTTTGAAACTAATCTATGAAATTGAACTTATTCCAGCAGTAATCGGTACAATCTCTTCGAAGTTGAGTGATGTAATCAAATTGCAAACTAAACAGCTGATATACTTCTTTAGTGTTCATTTTAATTTGACAATTAGATATAAAGTGTGTGCTCGGACCCTCAATTAATCACACCAAAATGAACAGTGACATCAATCAATACAAGACAACCTGTGACGAAGCTCATTTCGCAGTAAACAATTCAAAGCCGAGTGAATGCAATTACGTGAACTCGTATCCTGCATTTGTAATTCCTGTGTCTTAATTAAGCCGCAGCTGCATGCGACATCTTGAGAACGGATGGGATTTGTCTTGATTTGGGAGATAGGTTAACTATAGGGATAAGGAAAAGTATTACGTTTGGAATTGGGTATTGCTTGTTTGTTACCATTTGAATTAAAAACTACACTGATTTGAGTGATTTTATTATTGAAAATCATATCTATAACAACTAAGTAATCGAAATCTTTATTGCGTAACATATAGTTTACATTTTCTTTAAGAAGAGCAGGAGCAACTTAAGGTTTTTCCGTTGTTGACATGTTTAAAGAAGAACCCGCAATCAAGTTGGGGAGGAAAAAAAACAAAAAAGACGCTATAATATTAAATAAATATAAATAGTATGTAAAAAACAAATGAAATATTTTATAGCGCCTAATATTCAACAAATAATTTGGCTGTTTAATCCCTGGCTTCTCACAATGTGAGAAATAATGGTGATCCGCTTAAATATTCGGTAAAAGAATTCTTCTACTCTGAAAATTGAACTCTATATCCTTGAAATAGGGTCGATCGAGATTTTCATTGATCTTACTATTTCTCGTGTCTCATTAGAGGCAATTAATTTGCAAGACGCGGGATGTAATCAAAGTGAGGATATCAAGTGTCGTATTACGGTGCATTAAGGTCGATAATTCGACAGATAGTTAGGCGTAAATTCTAACGAGATGAGTGTTGATGCTTTGCACTTAACTGGTGGTATTTTAACAAGTATGTCAACATTTAGGAGGACAGTCGTAGAGTACGTTTATGATTTGCTAAGGTTATACTCAAACTGAAACACTTTAAACTCAAGCATTTTTTTATTCAATTAGACTTCTTCTAGAAGCACTTTTGAATCGTCATAACATAAAGCATTTCTTTTTCAAGCAAATTAACTCGAATATCTGAACTATGTAACTGGTTGTAGGTACCTATTCAATGCGATTACATTTTAGTTAAAAAAATATGTATTTAAATATTATAATAAACATAATAACAACACACTGTTTCGCACTTCTAAATTGGGCATAACTCTATGTAAGTGGAACCTTATCCTTAGAAAATATTCCTATGTGGAAAAGTAATATGTAGTGATTTGTCTTGTCGTATGTATTTTAGAGTGTTTCTTCCCCGAATCGTGATGATAAATATTTCGTTTTGTTTGCAAAATTGTGTCGATTTTTCGAAGGTAGATTTCATGGCAGTTGTTACAGAAAAAAAAAATGTGTGCGTGTACTAGTGTACACACGTAAGAAGTGAAACTTCTTTAT
>CAJQZM010036706.1:0-16319 GCA_907164665.1 Colias nastes
CACAGTGATTAAAAGTAATAAAAACATCATTTTAATTTATTAAACAATGTGTCTGTAAAGCATAAAATTAATATAATAATATGATTATAATACAAATTACACATTCAACCCGTAGAAGGCATGCTGTTCGATTAGACAGACATAATATGAACACATTCCGCGGAAGATGCTAAATGTCAAATCGAATGGTGTACGGTTCCATGATCGCACGATAATTTTAATAATTCATGACGTCATACTTTTGTGATTCGTTCACTGCGATCAATCGATGGACATAGATTTGATATTTGCTATTTATGTGATTATATTCGAATATAATTATATCTTTTGCTTTATAATATTATTGTGGAAAAATTAAATGAAGATATAGTCAGTGTTTCCCATCATCCATAGACTAATATTAAGTAGTTATCCCTGGCTTTCACTGATGGCTCCAGTAGCTGTAATATTGGATTAAGTTCATTGGTGCCTCATAATTAAGTTCAAAATTTTTGGCTATAGGCTACATGATTAGAAGGTATGCAGTTCGATAAGATTCGTTTATAATGCCGATACGTGATGACAGATATGCTTTAAATGAATGCGGTGGGCATTTAAAGAAACCAAATCAGATTTGACTACTTAATTCAGTAGTTTTCTATATAGCCATTTCTTAAACTGAAGTCATTTTACCAGTTAGGATCTTTGTAGCAATAATATAATATAACTAAATTTTATATTATAATCAACCTTAAATATTTATACGATTTTTAAATACAGACGACGACCCTTTGAAGAATCTACAATTCGAACTTTCTTAGATACCTATCAAATTATTGCACACCTATCAGCCTTTTTACCAATATTATTACTTTTCCATCATCTACCATTAAAAAAAATCCCGTGCCGTCCAACAACGGACACTCGAGCATGCGACCGGTGAATGTATCGCGGGTTCGAAGCCAGTTATAGTTTTTTTATTGGTCTCTAATTATGCGACACCGCGTGTCAAGGTGAACAACAAATATTGCGATATAGTGTTGTATTGGGATTTATTTTTTTATATTTTTATTATTTTATTACTGAAATAACTTCATTCAGTTACGAAAATGTGTAAAAGATGCGAATGTGTGATTTAAAAACTTATTAATTTAAGGTTTAATTAAGCGCGATGTATTGATTTGGGTTTCATTTATAAATGACTGCAACTAAACATGAAACAGATTCTTCGTTTTAAATCGTGCGCACAATAGTCTGAAAAAGACTCTATCTGCTAAGAACACTCCTAAATCGGCTACAAGTTTAATAGGAAATAATTCAAAGGTGTTCTCAGCTTTACCAACCAAGATTAATTCTTCAAATTATTGTTATTTCAATACTAAGCGATGTCATAATATGTTCTTCTACTCGTTAGGTGTAAAATATGTTCTTTTTAATGTTTAAAGACCATAATATGATATTACAAAATCGACACACCAAACAAAGACCTCACCAAAACACGACTTAAATAAACTTTTATTATTCTCTAAATATTTATGAATAACTGTCAATGATCAAATCGCCATTTACGTCCACAAATGCCTATTTAATATTATTTCGCCTTGAATTAAATCATCCACCTGTCCTTAAAATGCAAATAAATAACTATTTAATATCATATATGTATTATGTTTAAATTGATTAATATAATGTACCTATCAATTTATGCTAGGTTTGGCTCGCAGCTTCGTTCGTACCTCATTATATTAAAATCATAAATCATATCTAGGTATGGTATATTATGTAATAATCCAGCTAAATTATGTGGAATTATAATTTACTAGCTGATTCCGCGGTTTCACCAGCGTTGCTCCGCTCCTGTTGGTCTTAGCGTGATGATATATAGCCTATAGCCTTCCTCGATAAATGGGCTATCTAACACCGAAAGAATTTTTCAAATTGGACCAGTAGTTCCTAAGATTAGCGCGTTCAAACAAACAATCTCTTCAGCTTTATAATATTAAATATAGATAACACGACCAAATGAAAACGTGCTCTCTACGACCTTTAAACTAGTCCGCCAACCGATGTTCTTCTTATCATACAAAACGAACTATTTAAATAACGATAAATATGCATAATTTAGCAGGTTTTAACATGCATGATGACTTGGTAACAAATAACAAAAAAATAAAATGTATATTAGATATTTCAAACGTTTGCGGATTTCGTAAAATTTATTGAGAAAACAAGTTTGATATCGGATGTGAAACGTGATTTTTTTTGTTAGAAAAATCCATTGACAGACATTATTTTACTTGGCTAGATACCAGAAGTTATGTCACCTATATTATTAGCAAAAGGTCGTCTATTTAAATTTTAAAATAACCGGTATAACGACCCCATGTAGGTAACATGATAAAGATAAGGTGATTAAAATAAGATTTTGCTTAGCTTTAGAATATTTTTTTGTAATTGTTGTTGAAGGAAATTTAAATTAAAGAAATATATTAAAATTAATTATATGAAAATTATAAACAGATTTAGGATAATTCTGAGATAACGATAAAATAATAATCCATATACTAATATAATTATAAATGCAAAAGTAACTCTGTCTATCTGTCTGTTACTCGATCACGCCTAAACTACTGAACCAATTTTCATGAAATTTGGTATGGAGATATTTTGATATCCGAGAAAGGACATAGGCTACTTTTTATCCCGGGAAAATGATGCAATCCCGGAAATCCCACGGGAACGGGAACTATGCGGATTTTTCTTTGACTGCGCGGGCGAAGCCGCGGGCGGAAACCTAGTATGTCATAAGTGCTTAGTTTTCATCAAAAAAATACGGTAGATCATAAAATATCGAATAATAGAATGTAATTGCTTTGAATAATTTTGACTCATTAAAAGTTAACAACTCATTATAACATGAAATCTATAAATTATTCTAATGTTAATCCAAGTTACCCTCTATGAGTGTGTTAGATTTTATGAAAATCGGTTCAGCAGTTTTAGCGTGACATACAAACTTTCGCATCTAGTATATAGTTTTTCATGATAATGAACTTACAGACTTCATATTATGTATTTTATAAATATAGTTCTTTATAATATTGTACCTATGTGTATCAATACAAACATACAAACAAAAAATCGTTATTATATTAGTGTACATTCACGTGAACGAGCTGTGTGGGCACGTGCTTCTATATTTCATAATACCAGACCAAGATATATTCCAAGTCTTTAGAGGTCAATCTCTTCATTGTGAATATTGTAACAATATTTTTATTTAAATCAACGTTTAGCTAATAGTGTTAAATGAAAACTAATTTATTGGTGAGAATAGAATAATTGATTTAAAATATATTTTAAACTAGGTGGTCCGCCCCGGCTTCGCCCGTGGTACATATTTCGCAATAAAAGGTAGCCTATGTCCTTTCTCGGGTATCAAAATATCTCCATACCAAATTTCATGCAAATTGGTTCAGTAGTTTAGGCGTGATTGAGTAACAGACAGACAGACAGAGTTACTTTCGCATTTATAATATTAAGTATGGATAACGAAGTTTAAATATAACAAACACAACAGGGAGCTTTGTGGTTGATATCGAATGTTATTTACTAGCTTTCGCCCGCAGCTTCGCCCGCGTAGTCTAAGGAAAACCCGCATAGTTCCCGTTCCCGTGGGATTTTCGGGATAAAAACTATTCTAATGTTAATCCAAGTTACCCTCTATATGTGTGCTAAATTTCATTATAATCGGTTCAGTAGTTTATGCGTGAAAACCATACATACATACATACAAACCGTAACGTATAGATGCATGAATGAAAAACGTTATAAAAATATTCCTTTAAGAGTAGATGAAGTAACGCTTCAGATATTAGAGAAGTACCATTATATTTACATATAATACAAATGATACCTACCATAATAATTAAATTAAATAATTAATGTTTTAACAAAATACTGAACCAGTAACTGTTAAGCACCAGCTTTCGTGTAAAAAAAGAACCATCAAAATCAGTTCACCCAGTCAACAGTTCAAAGGTTACAAATCCAAAAAAATCTCGATTAAGAAACTTTTTTTGAAGTCAGTTGAAAAATCAAACAAATATATTACACATGTCATCAATCAATGATTAAAAATCTTAATAGTTCACGGTGGCTGTTGCGTAAGCGTATATTATATTACCTGTGGTACGGTGCATTTATATCAAACGAACGAATGCTCATTCTAACCCCACTATGTCAAATTCTTTTAGTGTACACAGGTGTAGAGCATTCTTTCGTTGTTCTTTAGCGTTCGGAAAAATTCTATGCAATGTTCTAATTAAGAACACTGAATATGAGTTTTCGTTTACACTAAAAGACCACAAAAGAATGCTCTTGCTCTAGCTCTAGCTCTATGTTCGTTTGATGTAAATGCACCGTAACGTTTGCGCGGCATTTGACGCAATGCATAACTTTCACATCCAGTGTTGAATGCCTTTAATATCCTTTGTACACGGTTAAATAAACTTCCGTGGTATTTGTCAGTGGCTGTAATGGTTAAGAAAATTATAATTATAAGCACGTTATTTTCCTGTTTGTGTAAAACGAAAAAGCTTTTAAATTATCCGTGAAGAAGTAGGTATAAGTCGATATTTTTTGTTGTTAAATAATAGATAATATCATACAATATCGAATCGATCGTCGAATAAAATATTTGTTGTATGTTTTAAGAAATCAAAAAAATAACATTTATGAGTATACAAGCAGCTGAGCAGCTGATATTTTTTAATTTATTATTTCCTTTTAATGAAGACACGGATTATTAATTAAAAAAACAGCTGCTGGGTTCTTCTTTTTGCTTTGTCACTAATTGAATAAAACTATGTAAAGTGAAGCTACAAATTAATAAATAACGTAGTAAACCAGTAAAGAAGTAATTATTTAAGTCTATTTCCTTGAATTTTAAACATCGTTTTACTTATATCGAAGCTAATTTATGTCATGATTTATAGTTTTTAATTATAATTGATGGATGCCATGATTGTATAAAATTAGGTAGTTTTGCATCAGGAAGTAGCTTAGATTAAAGGTTAAGGTCTTATTACAAAAGAATCTTGATTTAGGTCTTAATCTAGTCTAGAAGATGATTAAAAACATGATTTAAAGATCATATAGATGACCTACAAATAGATACTAATAAAATGCTAATAAAAGATTTTCGTATCTTAATGTTTATTCATAAATTTTGTTGTTTTTTATACCTAACCTTTTTCATAATAACATAGGTATCATTTCTATGTAAATGTAAAAATATTACAAATTATCAATATACCAGAATCTGTTATGTATAAATAGATATATTATAATAATCGAAATTCCATCACTTCAGATTTTAACTACATAATAACATATTTAATGGTCAATAATTATTGTTAAACTTTAATTTTAATATACGCCTAACACATGTGCGCGAAGGAACGTCTAAATGCTAAATAGTCGGTATAAGGTAGACTAATCAGAGTTAAAACTATGTTTGTTACAAAAGCTAAGCTATATTTTTAAGAGACGTGGCAATATGACGGAGGTTTTCATCTGTAGTGTATTTTTATATGCAACGTTTAGAATTATTAAGGTTACCTTTGAACTAGGTAACATAATGAGAGTGTCCTAAATTACATAAAATGTAAAGTTTTGCTGAAATAAATAAAACAAATGGTAAAATAGCTTTTTTTATTTTTCTTCATTTTTATGTAAAGCTATATAATTACATATTGATGTAATATCAACATCAGATAACATTAAATAATGCTATCTACTAATTCAACTAAAAATACACTATAAAATACAGCTTCCACAAATCATTAGCATATCTGTAACTGGGTGAGATACCGAAGTTCACCGAAAAAGGTCGCTCAGGCAGGTTATATTTATGTATATAAATTATAACGTTACTGGTTTTAAATACGCGTTTTGATTACGTGATGTAAGGGCATTGCCTAGAGGTCAGGTTGAATTTAACAATATACTAACTTTGCCGGATTTTATGCCTCTTTATATAGTGTTTTGGTAGAAATAAAATTATATCTCTAGGACTTGCTTATGAACGTTTTCTTTAATCGTGATTTTCTATTTTTGATTATCTCATATCTGTAACTTTTTATGCGGTGTTAATTCAAAAATCGCTTTACTTTATTTATGACTAGTGTTACGCCCGCGATTTCGCGTTATCTAAAACTCAATAAATTATTTACTTACCTAAACCTTCCTCTTGAAGCACTCTATAAAAAAATAACTGCGTTTAAAATAACCGACTTCAAAAACGGAAAAGTAAAAAACAAAAAAGATTTGATATTATTATTTACTAACTACATATTATTTAGATGTGATATTTACTAAATAGGTTTGATTTATGCACGGGCTTAATACTAAGTGCTTACTGCTTAGTGCTTGGCATGCATTGTGCATTCCGCATCAAACATAAAAAGAATCATGTAAATCGGTTCAGAAACCTTGGCGTAATCGGTGTACATACATAAAAAAATATACCGGCCAAATTGATAACCTCCTCCTTTTTTTTGAAGTCGGTTAAAAAGAACATCAAAATCCGTTGCATATAAAAATCTAAGCATACTGACACATATAGAAGTGACTTTGTTTTGTACTATGTAGCGATGTCAAATTTCTTTATTCGGATTTGTTATTATAAAAGTTATGCAAATAAAAATCCAGTAAAAAGCATGTAGGTGTAATTATATTTTATTTTGTATTTTCCCAAAACCTTGCCGTAACAAGAAACTGTGAATCATATTATCTCATAATCATATTGCATAAAATTTCTCCATTCTATGACTGTATCACTTGTTATTTTTGGGACAAGGTATTCAAGGTATTCTTGAGATCTTATATACACACACACATACATACAAATATCGTTATTTCGGAAAGTTTAATTTTAAATAACTAGGGAAAAATAAATATAGAGCAAGTTTGGTCAATAATTTTCCTTGATTTTAAACTTTTAGTGAAAAATATGTTAAAAATAATATTTAAGCTAACTGTTAAACTGTTGTCACGGCATCACGCGCGAACGGTTGGACCGATTTCGATAATTCTTTTTTTTTATAATTTTCGTTGAAGTACGAGGATGGTTCTTATGAAGAGAAAATGTAAACGCCACGGGCGAAGCCGGGGCGGACCGCTAGTTAATTAAAAAACACTCTCAAATGGAAAAATAGTGCTCTATGACCTTCAATTGTCAACATTTATGCAACAAATAATTGCCTCCACAATTTTGTTAATCGTCTCTACAAAACACAAATTCAATTACTGATTCCTGCGCTAGAAATGATCATCAGAAACATGGAATTCCAACAAAATTACCTTCTTAAGCCCCAAGTTACATACATAAAAACTTACAGCTAATAAATTCGCAAAGCCTTGCATAATTTGCCGAAGGCTGTCGCGGCGCTCCCACTGCCTAGTGTCTACATCGTCATGTCCTGAACCGTTTATAACCTTAATATATATATTAATAATTTATAAATAAGTTCATATATTTAATAGAAATTATTATTTTATTAATGCAATCTTTTTTTGTTTAAATTGTAAAATTATTTAAGTTGAAAAAGGCAACCAATATACTAAAATTGTGAGGGGATTCTAAAGCCTGTAACACAGTTTTGAACTAACACAGGCTTTAATTTCCCCAAATTTTAACTGTATTATTTTAAAACTTTTTCAATAAAGATTTTTTTTATTTTTCTATTTTTTTTAATTACCTTTATAACACGCTTTCATTAGCTTCACGTGTATGTTTGTATGTAACAAATATTTTTGTTGACAATCGACTGTTTGTTAACTTTTAGACTCGATTTTGACCCATTTTAAACGGACAGATTTAATCCAAACTTTGTACACTTAACAAAAATCAGTAACAATAAGCAGTGACGGATTAACCCTTAATCAAATTAAGCAATTGCTTAGGGCATCACGTCTGAGGGGGCACCAGAAGAAGCACAAAAAAATCCGTCCTTAGGGCATCACGTCTCACTCTCACGTCACCAAAAACCGCACCAAAAAAAGTTTCTAGGACTAATTTGAAAATTCGCGCGTTTTAAGTTGACATAGAGTCCGACCTAGAGTACATAATCCCACTCCCGCTTGCCCACTCGCTGCCCGCTAGTGCATTCGACAATTCGAATGCCCCGGAATTCAATGCCCCTCAGTCAAACTCACGCACAATTGTATAAAATAATACATGATGATAAGATTGAATCAGCTTTCCCTAATGTGGAAACAGCCCTGCGTATATTTTTATCGCTTATGATTACAAATTGCTCAGCGGAACGTTCTTTTTCAAAATTAAAAATATTAAAAAATGAAAAAAGGATAAAGATGATACAAGAAAGGCTCGATAATTTATCGATATTGTACATAGAGTCCGATATGTTAAAAACGTTAGACGTTAATACTATCTTGCGTGAATTCAATGCTCGGAAAATCCGCAAGGCGCATTTCAATAAATAAATAAATTATGCTTTGGTTTTTATTATTGTCGCACCTACTCCACTTCTAAAGTACGTTACATCTCATCATCTTTTACAAAAAACTAATGTTTTTAGGCGGTAAAGGTTTAAAGACCGATTCTATTTGACATACGGATAGGGGGGCCCACAGGCATGGATTGCTTAGGGCATCTAGTAGTCTTAATCCGTCACTGACAATAAGTGAAGTCCCATGTCCCCTAGTGGGGTAAGGGGGATGCATTATACATCTGTTTCACTGATCGATTTTCTTTAGGGACAAGTAGGTGATCAGCCTTCTGTGTCCTACCAGAGCAATACATTTTTTTTCTTCGTCTCCATCGGGAATCGAACCCAGGACCCCTCGGTGTTACGCTCACGCGTCAACCACTGTACCGAGGAGGCGGTCAGTAGAGAGAGTAACAATAGGTACAATAATGTTTTGAGTTACGTGTTTCTTTATTATTTTTTTTTTACTTGGTATATTAATTATTAATAGAATAGATATAAAGTTTGTGAGTATAAGCAGGATATTATGGGATAAATTAACTGATTTTCAAGGTTATGAAATCATGTTATTTGGCTGGCATAGTTATTTTCGTAAAGTCAATTATATAAATATAAGTTTTTACATTCTCATAAAAATATTGTAATTGTTATAGAATTACAATCAAATATCATATCATATCGATGTATTCACATATTAGAAATATTGCATCATTGCTATTATTATTTTTTAGAAAAAACTAATTTAAATTCTTATTTCTATGTAAAAGGATGTTGTTTTCAAATTTATTGTATTGTTTCTGCATTAATTGGTGTAAATAAAAAACTGTGATAATTTAAAGTCACGATTAGCTTCTAAATTCTTTAACAAATATTAACTACGATAGTTTGAGATTTTTTAGTTCAATAAAATTTTATAACATGATTCACAGAACACTCTCGGTTTTCGAATAGAGGATATTATCAAAAATGGTTATTACATATTCTTAAATTTAACAAGGAAACCTGTTAAAATATAAACTGGATTATTTTAAAATATTTATCACTACATGTAACGAACGCTTTCGATCGAATAACTTCTACTCATCTCACACTCATTATCTATTCCGACTCTTCAGGAATTGACTTTTGAAAATAATAGTCCTGTCATTTTAACTATTTTCTTTTCAAATTTATTCCCATTCGATATTGTGGCTTAACTGTTGAAGCCAAGAGTTGAAGCGCATCAGAAATACAAACATTTAAAAATAAAGGCACAAATACTTTCAAATTTTAAGTAAGGATTTATATGTGAATTTTTATAATATAAATCCTCAGCCATGACACGCTCAATAAAAAACTAAATATTTATTAGAGACATCTTCATATATCACAAGATCACTAATTATATGAATTAATTACATGTTGACATTGAACTTGTTTGGTAATCTCTGAAGTAAATGTGTAAGGCTGGTGGCACACGAGCGTTTCAACGTGACATACTCAGATTTTTTACGAGTGTGTTTTCGCGAAATAAAATTTTAACTGAAAATAAAAAAAAATCTGAAGAAAAGGTTCAAATGTATAACTTTGCGAAAGTTTGTAAAGATGTATGGATTGTTTATAATCCCTCTATCACGCAAAAAATACTAAACGGATTTGAATGAAACTTTACAGTAATTTAGATCATATATCACCATGATACATAGTTACTACAAAATATAATAAGTTCTATTGATTTGGTTATAATTTAGCGATAAATCGGTCAGAAAAAGATAGGTCGGAGATATAACGTACCGTGGGATTTCTTTGACTTTTGTTTGAAAACGCTCGTCGTCACTTCACCCTTAATTAACATTTTAAAAATTAAACTCAAACATTAAACACATAAGATTCCAAACTGAATATTATATTTATATGTGGGTCCAAAACGGGCCTTGAATAAATAATTTTGACACATGGCATTGTTGATAATGCATTTACTAATATGGCAGATATTCTTTTAAGATGTGCAAACTTAAAACTTATGTTCTGAGTGTGAAAATGTTTTATAATGCTTATTATTTAAACATAATATGTTCGTTATACCTATTAATACAAATGTCAGATGTTTATGTATGTTTGAATAAACGATACATTCATGTGTTTTTTACGTGAAAACAACTGAACTGCTTTTCATGAATTTCTCACAGATAGACTAAATATTTTCATAGATTTATTTCTTTCTTTCTAGGAGGTAAAGGCAATGAAAAATGCATTATATGGACTTATTTATATTTAACATATTTGCTACAAAATTTATTAAATAAAAATGAGATCCTAGGAAGTTACCAAACTGAATATTAAACACTAAACTAAATCCCAATTAAAAGCTTGGATTGAATTTCTTTAAAGTAAATAAAGAAGGTTCTATTAGTGCTAGGAATTTTGACGGAAGTTTGAATAAACCTCTAGTTAAGATTTAAGGAAGGCAATCAAGCTGTTACAAAGACACATCAATTAACATAATATAACATATATAATATTATAATAACAAATAGCTGCGGATGCTATGGTAACCTTAAGATACAAGATATGTTTGGTAGGAAGAGGAATAAATATGAGATACTGGATTTACACTGATACGAGATGAAAGTCTGATATTCTAGGACCTAGAATCTAGGTAATCATTAGCCTTAATATTTGGTCTTTAGAAAATAATCATTGTAGGCGATGGCCCTAAAAACATTATTCTTTAACAAAAAGTCTATTTATCGACAAATGCTAGGTTATGCGCCTTATTCACAATGGGCAGTGTTGGGCGAGTAGAGGCAATCACGAGAATGTAGAGGGCTTATATGTTTATGATGGGCCGTCATTGTAGATGTTGGGCCA
Source organism: Colias nastes (assembly GCA_907164665.1). Classification (NCBI taxonomy): domain Eukaryota; kingdom Metazoa; phylum Arthropoda; class Insecta; order Lepidoptera; family Pieridae; genus Colias; species Colias nastes. Next base: position 11,346 of record CAJQZM010036706.1, read on the forward strand.
TCGTTGCCTATTGTGAAGAGGAGGCATTAAATTAACCTACGACCCACACTATATAGCAGTGTCAACAACAAGTGATCTAAAAATGGGAAAAAAGTACCTATTCCTTTTGATATCAAACGAAGATTCGTGGATGAGATAGTATTATGATAAAGAGAATGAATGATAAAATATAATAAGTCTAGCTATTCATTTAATTAATTCTAGATTTCAAACATTAACATAATTTCAATACACGATCAAACCCAGGGCGGACAGTACATCAATACCAACTTATTTAAATCACTTTCGATTAGACACAAAATTACAATAAAACTATTTATATATATTTAAACCAGATTAGCATATAATATACGTGTTTGTTACGCAACCTAACCCTAAGATGACCCGCCGTCATATAACCTACAGCCAAATATCAGACTCATTGCAATCTATTATGTAATGCTGTAATAGGTTTTAGTGATATATGCTCATAACCCGTATATTATACGTATTTAGACTATATTTAAAGAGATCTATATAAATTAATTTATTTGGTGTGTATGAAGAACGGTCATAAACTATTTTGTATACACCTCAAATCTCAATGATAAAAACAACATTTGGATGGTTAACTAGTTAATACTGTGTTATAAAATGGTATTTTTGTATCTCATCTAATAAGTGACAATGTGTTTTTTCACAAAATAAAAATAAGAGCAAAGTATTGATTGTTTGTATGTTTGTTTCCGACTTATCTAGATGTAATAGAACATAGATAAATTATTAGATTTAAACAAAAGGTGCATTCTGCTCTTTACAATATGCCATTTATCAAATAATTAATCATAAAGATACTTCCCGCATATTTTCAACCAGATTACTCTTGCAAATAAGTGCACTAGTTTATATAATGATTGAGATTGCGTCTCATTTCTCAGTCTCATAAACTTATTTTCATTTCATTTCATTTCATTTCATTTCATTTGCATATCTATCCTAAACTATTTGACGATGAGTAAAAATGGTCTTTACCTTAAGTGCGTATTATTATTATGGCTTAATCCTACTATATACAAACTTCACACTATTCCTTAGGAAAAACATCATGTACAAGATATGGAATAAGGACTGACGAGAGGAAGGAAAGGAATGCGAAGGGTTAGGAAAAGTACACGCAACTCCAGCTCTCCCACAAAAATCTGTAGAGAATTTTATCTTCTGTATCATTGGTAATAAAATATAAATACAACTAGCGAAAACCCCAAAGGAAACGGGATAATTGAAAAAAAAACCGATTTTTGAGACCTTTGACCTTTTTTTATAATATTTAGGTTTTGAGACATGTTTGAGGATGTCAAAATAAATGTTTATACATGCATAAACGTATTGAATAGCTCTCATTCCAAGATGAAACTACTAAAATGACTGGACTACTTCTTTAGATCGAACTATTAAAAACTTTATACTTAATATATTTTGAAGAAATATCAAACAATAAATCTTAAACATACTTTGTCATTGTGATATTCCTCGAAAGCCTCCAGCGGCATAAGTTATAATTTTTCGCCCACTCGAGTTATGTAACTATCTGTATAAGATTTAGATTACAATAGAATCTCAATGAGTTATATAATTATATGAAATAGATCTTTATTGATTGCGTTTTTGCCACGGATAAGTTTGTTTTGTGGGTGTAATCTAATTGCTCTAGATTTCATCGATAAAAATTCAAAATAGTTCTGTTTTTTATTTTATTTCATTTGAGATAACGATTTCTTTATTTATTCAAAACATATTTTATATGATTAATTAATAACTAACATTTCAGTAGCTCTAGATAGTGTATAGCGAAAATCCTCAATCAATACTAATATTATAAAGAGGAAAGGTTTGTATGTATGGTTTTCACGCATAAACTACTGAACCGATTATAATGAAATTTAGCACACATATAGAGGATAACTTGGATTAACACATAGGATAGGTTTTATCCCGGAAATCCCACGGAAACGGGAACTATGCGGGATTTCCTTTGAAAACGCGGGCGAAGACGTGGGCGAAAAGCTAGTATTATCTATAATTCTTTATCAGTTACTTTGCAAAGAAATGTTAAACAAGCTAACAATTTTATATTTTTTTTTATAATTGAGAGCATAATCACAATTTTCTCGGTCTGAATTTAGAGCAAATTTCAAGTTTCAATTAATATAAACAAAGTCACGTTAAACAGCTAGCAGTCTAGAATCAATCTTATTAATATTATAATTACATTAATTCAAATCTATCAAAACTTTCTATAAACCTATTCGTTCTCAATATTAAAGCAAATTACATATTACGTTAAATCTATTGCTAAATACCCATACGAGCAATAGTTCACCGCCCTGTGTCTAGCCTTCCTAGATTTATCATTCCTAAAACATACTACAAATCCTACTAATATTATAAATGTGAAAGTCCACTCAATCATGTTAAAACGTACGGCCTGATTTGTATGAATATAACAAAAATATGCCTTATAATGTTAGTTACGATATTGCTCTACGCATCTTGTATTTTAAATATAAGTTTTAATTGAATAATGTAAAGCAGTAATGCGATCTATTTAGGAGCACGCCTACCCAGAAGAAGCCTATTCACTCTAGACTGTATGTATTCTATCTACAGATTAAGTATTGAAGCTGTGTTTCGCTAACTTAAAACTTTATGTGCCGAACGTTTAAATGTTAAAAATCTGTAAATTTGACTATGCAATTAATAACGCTCAATTCTGATACAAAAATGAAAGTGGAAATTTTTGTGTTTTTTTTTTGCGTTTTTTTTAGAAAATCCGTAAACTGTATAATTCCATAATTGACCTTATGTTCCCAACAAACGGTATCCTTCATACAACCGGACACGAAGAACCTTTGGTTACCTATAGAGGATCGCTGACCGAAGATGCTAAGATCAAATGTCACAACGCGTCCTTGCCTGCAGTGTTAGTCAGTATAAAAAGGCACATCTTCATTCCATTGGCATCAGTCGCTCGATTGCTTTTCACCGCAACACACAAAAAAACCAAATCCTTCAAAAATGAAATCGGTACGTTTGGGAGCAACCCTTTATTAGAATTTGTAACTTCAAATAATCGATCTTTTTATAACATGTGATTTAAGGCAACAATGCCTAACTGTGGTGTTCTAGCCGATCCCGGCCTAACAAGAGTTAATTGGTATATATATATTTTTCGTTTACAGTTCGTAGTTTTCGCTCTGTGCGTTGTGGCCGCCCTCGCCGCTCCCCCCACCTCCAACGACCGCGATGCCCAGATCCTCAGATACGAGAGCGACAACATCGGAACTGGCCCCTACGGCTACGCGTAAGTTCTACCTACTGCTCCCTTCATCATATCCCAATCAGGAAACGCTCAGGAGCCCTTTCACGTCTAGCAAACCTTTAATATATCTAGATCAGGACTCAAAATAGCTATTTAATTCATATAAATTGATATTTGACTTCCTCCTATTAGTATTATTTAATATTCACGATTTCTTCACCTTTTAAATATCGTTCACGAGCGATATTCGGTAACAAAATTGACGAAATGTTCAAATATTCATAATGTCATCATGTCATTCAGTTTTCTTCCACTGCGAATGAGATTAAATAGTGTCGTTATTCAATATGTATTTATTCCAACAGCCTGGAGACATCCAACGGCATCAGCGCCCAAGAGACCGGCCAGCTGAAGAACGTCGGAAGTGAGAACGAGGCTTTGGAAGTCCGCGGTCAATTCTCCTACACCGGTCCCGACGGCGTCGTCTACACCGTCACCTACATCGCCGACGAGAACGGTTTCCAGCCCTCCGCCCCCCACCTTCCCCAACCTCCCCAATAAACCTTCACCACCTAGCTTATAATCTAGTCCAAAAATACTCAACTTCTTTGTCCCCCCATCCCTCTTTAGATCGTTCAAGCGATTCTGTGATACCCTCTGATTTGTATATTGTTAATAAACCAATGTTATAATTATTCTCGCATTTTATTACACCATTAACCATTTAAAAATCGAAGACGTTAAATACGAAATAACTCGAAAATATTTCAAGGTTTACCACAACGTATTAATATAAGGCATTACAGCCGCGATATTTATATAGTTTATTATAGATATACAATTATATACATATTATATGCGATGGTTTGCGCAGTCAAAGTTGACGGTAAAGCCGGTATGTAAATTCGTGACCTTCTCATCTTCTATCGGCAATCTCATTATAATTTTAATGTTCCTTACCGTGGATTCCTAAATTTTGTCACTCGCTTTTTAGAATATATTACCATTTACACAGTTTTTATGTCATCGTTATTTTTAGAAACATTTATCGTGTTTTAACAAAGGAATCAAATAAAACTGGAATGTCTTTATTGGACGATTACTATTATTTTGTAGGAACTTTTATATCTTTATAAGTATTAAAGTTTCATTTAACATTAAGCCCTCCGTTTTTTGAGATATAGCATATTATTTCATTAATAAATTGATGTAGGTAATGAAATATTATGTAATTAGGTATTTATATATATAGAATGGGGACATTGATTATTATTGATTACACGTTACACAAGCTACCGTTAAATTTAAGCTGAACCATACGAAAGGTCGAAGGCATTGATCTTTTTTTTAATGAACATTTAACATTGACCGTGTGAAATTGAAATTCTTTTGAATCTGTAGGCTCTTGATTCAAAAATTATTATTATTATGAATTAGCTATACTTAGCTTTTTAATTATCATCATCAAAGTATCGCTGAGAAGAAGGTGTTTAAATATATAAAAATGAAACCCGTTTCGCGTTGTCACGGCATCACGTGTGAACGGCTGAACCGATTTCGATAATTCTTTTTTTATTATATTCCTTGAAGTACGAGGATGGTTCTTATGTAGAGAAAACGTAAATATGTACCACGGGCGAAGCCGGGGCGGACCGCTAGTTAAAAATAAAATGGGT
>CAJQZM010036708.1:3926-44655 GCA_907164665.1 Colias nastes
ATGATCTACTAGGTACGGGAAGTTGGCAGATCATTTTTTCAAATGTCGTTTCTTAAGGTAAAAACGCTAGAACTATTTCTAAAAAGTATTAGGAACTGTAGAACTCGACTGCATGCGAAAAGAACTCACATTTTTTTTGATCTGCTAAAAATGATCTACTACGGGAAGTTGGCAAATCATTTTGTCAAATGTCGTTTTTTAAGGTAAAAACGCTAGAACTATTTCTAAAAAGTATCAGGAACTGTAGAACTCGACTGCATGCGATAAGAACTCACATTTTGATCTGCTGGACATTGATCTGCTAAGTTCACTAAAATGTTTTGCAGTCGCTTTTAGAATTGACCAAACCAAAACAGAACAATTTACGGTCGACGTTTGACTGAAAAGTTAGGAGTTCCTAGGTTTGAGTAAAAATACTTCAGACAAAAAGCGAAATTCAAATGTATTTCGAGGATTGCCCGATGGCTTTTGCCAAACATAAGATAAACCAGTCCTTTTGATAAGAAATTATGTTTCGGGATTTGACTATAACAGAAAACTGAAAGAGTAAGTATCTCAGTTTCTATTTAAAGTTCATTTGTCATGTTTAGGCCTTAAAAGTTACTTAGAAAAGTTGAATTACAATAATTTTTGTATTTGACAGTTTAAGAAAGTAATTAAAAAAATTTTTTTCTTAAAAAAGTATTTTTTTTTATCAACCAAAAAAGTATTTTTTTGTTAAATCTACTTTTAGCCTTGGACCAAAACTCTGATTCCGTTCGGGGCCCCAGAAATGTCCCGGAAACGATCAGCCTGGATCTGGCAACCCTAAATAGCAGGTAGGTAGGTAGGTACTTACCTTACTACTGTCCTTATTTGGCATGGAAAAAACTACTTAATCCGGGTAAAGTTGCGGAGCAAACCTACATTTTTAATTTGTTAATAGGTCGTAAAATTTTACAGCAAATGTAACATTGTATCATCTAAATTCTAAAGTCTAAACCAATTTAAATTCCACATTTCATACAAAATTTATTATCATTGCAAAAACGGTTAACGTATAGCAAATGCAGCATCTCAATTTGTCCTCATAAAAAAGAATTATTGTTGGTGAAATTGTAAACAACACAACAAGGTAAAAGTATAAAAATTAATTTGACAATCTGTATTCAGCCTGGTGTCCTCAGTTGACCCTCGTTTGCAATATTAATGCCTACAGGACAACATGAAGGATATACATACATAAAGTATGTAAAAAGCACTATCTAAAATCTAGATAAGGACGTAATTACACACACCGGGCTACGGAACGTTTTCAGAATTTAAAGTGTAAAAAACCACCGCCATTAAAACAACTTATAACCATTATGGGCATTTGGAAAAAACTGTATTAAAAATTATATCTACGCTCCCGTTGAATAAGGACGCAAGTCGCAAGCTTTGATGAGCTGAATTGAACTGTATAGCCTTGAATCACAGGTCAAAGTTGAATAGCAGATAAGTGGATAAAGCTAACAAATTTTACCAATAACGTAACGTAGAAAAACCGCGTTAGCAATAAACTTTCTGTAATCTCGTCTGTTAATAATCTATGCGAACGAATGAGAGGGTTGACCCCGTGGGTGTTAAGCCATGAGTGTAAAAGGGATAGATATATTTCGAAGATTACTCAGCAAGTTATGACCGGTAGCCAATCGGAAGGCCGTTAGGGCGGTGCCCACAAAGAAATAGGAATTCGATATTTGAAATGGTTGGAATTGGTTCGAATGTGCTATCATTTTGATCAGAAAAACGTTAGGATTTTTGATGTAATTTTTTAATTTGGATTTGGGATCGATAGATAGGACCTTTACAAGCCTGTGTGTGCAATTATGCTATTATACCGGGTTTCTACGAACGGTTTGAAACAATATTTGAAAACCCTTGTCTACGTTTAATATTTGTGATATAGGTAATATAGGTATACCTAGATAGGTAAAATAGGTTACCCTTTTAAGTTTTATAATAGGTATATCTACCTAACAAGTAACAACCTCAAATTCACTATTATTTTCCAATTAAACAAAGATTACGTAGGGTAATTGCGCCTGTTCGCGTCCACTTAGTGCAGTTGGAAAGTTTGAAGGAGAAAATAAAAATGTTCCAGAACAAATTTCAAAGCAAAATTTATGTAACGTGTTCATTACATAGTCTATTTTAAGATTTACTTTCAATTGTGTTGGAAATATCATGTGGTTTTTATTTATCTAGATAAATAGCAGAATTAGGCGTTTTACCCAGTTCGCGTCCAAAAATTCCAGTTTGCGTCCACCCGTGGACCAGTTCGCGTCCACCAACTTAGAAAAGGAATTAAGAGTGTAATGGGTGATATTTTATCAGATAAATGCAAATAAAAATTAGATTTTAATAAATTATTTATTTACGAATTTAGTTATTTAATAAAAACCGGCCAAATGCGAGTGGGACTCGCACACCGAGGGTTCCGTATTAACCTGATTTTTTTCATATGTTTTAACTGTAAATGATTATTTTTTCAATGTTTCCCTTATTTGTGCTATAAGACGTTGCTTCGTACCAAAGTTCAAGTGTCTGTGTTCACGTAAAGTACCCTGTAGGTTTTGATTCCCTTGCGAATGTCGAAATTTGCGAAAATTTGCAGCATAAACGGCTGTATCTTTTGATTGCTTTGGCTTATAAGTTTGATTTTTTCACTGCTTCAAGGAACCGTAGACTTGAGTATTCAATATAAATTTCAGCTTTATACCTCCACGCGTTACTGAGAAAAAGGGTCTTGACAGAAAGTCAGACCGGCAGACGGACATACAGACGGACAGATATCAAAGTGATCCTACAAGGATTCCGGTTTTTCCTTTTGAGGTTTGGAACCCTAAAATCAAATCAACATTATTATTAATAAAATTCACTGTAAGGAAACTGGAAAAACTTGTTTATATTTATCTTCTCATCATTAATAGAACTAAAAATTAACAAAAAACAAAGTTACGTTATGTAAATAAATAATAATCAGTTCTATTAAGATTACCTACCTACCCTATTTTTTAGTTTCTAATGAATTAAATTTCTTTTTTGTTTAAATATTATTTTCTTAACCACAGACTTATTGACTCTCATTCACAAAGATACTAGTCTCATTCTTAGAATACCCATTTTAAAATTAAAAAATAGCATAAAAATTTGCTAATTTTAATGAAAATTTAAATTATCAACTTGTAGTCTTAGTCAAAAATTTACAATCTATTTTAAATTACATATTTTAACAAACAATTCATTGCTTCGTAATGAAAAACAATGTGGACGCAATATGTTCTATTGTTATGCACTATAGGTATAGTTTGCGCCCACCGTGGACGCAAAATGGAAGTTGTACAAATTCGGTGTAGTAATTCGCGTCCACCTTATTTTAGCTATTAATTGTAAAAGAAATAAGCTGATTTATAATCCATACTATTCCATGTTTTGTTAGCAAAGTAAAGAAACAGTTACATATTCAAAAATTCACATTTAACAATAAGATACTTACCGTCAAACGCGACGCTGCGCACTATTTTTTTCTCAAAATCCCGCGCGTTTTAGCTCTCTCGTTTAATAGCCAAAATTAAATATTTTTTTAAATGGGATAGACGGTGCGCAGGCATATTTTGAATATGTGTGCATGTCTCTTATACATTTAGGTATTATCGGAAATTTTTCTTATTAAAATTTTACTTAAAGTATACTTATTTTCGTGAATTTTCTAAAAGATATCCGCAAAATGGACGCGAATAGGCTTGTGGACGCGAACAGGCGCAATGACCCTATAATACCTATTTTACTCGCTCTACAAGAGCAGACAAAAGAGCTTTTATGTTAATTCACTGTTTGCAAGTTTAAAAGTTTAAAACCAATTAGGTAGGTACTTGGCTTTACACTTACATTTAATCATTTATTAGTAAATGTTTTAATCTACCTATCTATAAAGATAAACCATATTTAATTTGGAACTTACTAATAGTACGTATCTACCTACAGCTCAAGGTCTGTGTTTTTTATCCAATTTCCAAATTCGCTTCAATCAATCCGTTGATTAAAAGAAAATTTAAAAAACAGTTAGGTACCTACCTATCTTACTAGGTAGGTATGCATTGGAACGAATTTGACGACGCGATTCAATCATCGTCATTCAGTAGTAGAGCAAATACCTACCTAGTACCTACCAAATTAAATATTTATGTTTTTGAAACAATTAAAGTGTTTAGCTAATCATAATATCTATTATACCTACTTAGGTAAACCTACCGCGTACGAAATGACACGCGTTAAAGCTATTATCATAAATATTATAAGTACCTACCTACCTCTATAGGTAGTTAGGTACATATTTGATATTTTAGACTTCAGTATCTAGTTACTTACTTATCAGTTTCTAGAGGCTATTAAGTCTATACCTATTGTGAAAATCTAGATCGTTTCATTATAGGGTAGACTGGGTACGGTTGTGCCAGGTCCCGGTAGTGACAGTCGTCATATTTTCGAAAATATAGGGAATAGCAGAGGTCATGCAAGGGGAAAGAGGAGCGACTTGCTCATCTCAACCTGTTTCACAGGGTTGCATCATTTTCCGCGCAGTGAGTATGTGAGCAGAAGCCCATTTTGATTTTAACCGCCAAAAAGTAAGTTTTTTCGTTAATTTTCATTTCCAAATTACTGTAATATCTATGCTGATAGGGTATTGAGTGTTATTCATCGATATAAGTCACTTATTAGCAGTTAAATATCAATAATTACATTTATTGTAGGTTATTTTGTCTTGGCGTGGTGATTGTATTTTTATAAAAACAGTCTCTGGTTACGGTTGTGACACTTTAACCGGGTACGGTTGTGACATGTAAAATCTGTTGTTTTTGTTTTAGATGCCTAGAAATAGCATCAGAAAAACTCAAAGAGTGTACCGTGTACCGTGTCGCAGTACGAAGATGCGTATGATGAAGTAAAACGCAGGACTTTTTTGCGCAGTGCTGCAGATTATTACTTATTTTGATAGACTTTCGCATAGCTACTACCACAGTATTACAATATTATTTCCTACAGTAAGGAAACGCCTTTGATGTCGCGCGATGCCGCCGCCAGCGTAGGTACTTACGCTGCCACACGAAAATACGCTAGGGTTGCAACAAATGGGAAATAAAACAATTGTGATTATTAATATTATGATGAAATCATTTATTCATATGTACATTCAAAATAATTGCGATTATTAAATCTGATGTAATTATTTGTTCATAAATATATAATTACAGATATTGCACTGCTAAATATTATTTACGTGGACACTTTATTTTTGGATGTTCTTAATTGTACTTATATTATAACATTTAACTAAGTAATGCATTCGCATTGGGATGTACAATCTGATTAGAAAATAATGAGGACAACATACACATAGCTTTGATTTTAATTCAACAGATACAATTAATACAATCTTTCTGAAATATTGTTTCCTTCTGGGATTTCAATGTACACATCCGTAAACGGAACAGTTTGTGCGCGCCATAATAGAATATGTAAGTACCTATGTATAATAAAATTATTACACAAAAAATACGACTGCGTCGTCCTTTCGCGCTAGGTAAGGCAAACTAAGCGTGTTTGCCTTACGCGGCCCGCGTCGCCCGACCCCCCGCCAGTTCCCCTCCGTTTCTCTGCACAAGTACATTCGTTTCCGTACTGTATAGATATTGTAATACTGTGCTACTACTTTACTATGAGAATATTTTTGTTTTTTTTTTAGTTTGAAAGATACCATGAGAATATTTTTATTTTTTATTTGAAAGATGAGCACTTTTATTACGTTTGGAGTTTTGTTTCAAAGTAAAGTAGAGTTCCTACAAACATAAGTTTTATTGTGATTATGAATGTGATTGACATTTCTTTGATAAGTATTGTAATTTTTACTAATTTTTAATGAAGACTATTATAGAAAGTCAGTATTAATGGAGACTGATTATATATCTAAAGATACTAGGTATAGTGCCTTGAAAGTTGTGAAAGATTAAACTGTTACCAGATTTTATCACTTTTGTAAGGAAAGTAATTTTTGTTAAATGACCCATATTATAAAAAATAAATATTTCTTGTAATGTAAGTAATAAGTAAAGTCATGAAAAAGTATTTCGTGATCATTTAGAGCATTTCTATCCTCTTGGGTAATCATTTCACATAATTTTCATACTGTCACTATTGACCCCCAGTACTGTCACAACCGCCCCTGGGATGTGGTCGATTGTGACAATCTTCCTTTGTTTAAATAAATATTTTTCATAATTTAACTATTTGATTTAGGCCTAAAGTTTTAACATTAAGTCGTTAACCAATGAATAAACTACATTATAACACAGTTTTTGTTCAGATTATTAGCATAATTTAAAAAATATAGGCGGACAAACTAAAATTGTCACTACTGTACCCAGTCTATCGGTGGTAAATGTTAAAAATACTTTAAATGTAATGACGATTCGAAAGTGCTACTAAAAGTAGTCTAATTGAATAAATAAATGTTTGAGTTTGAGTTTGAGTTTGAGTTCTACCCTACCTACCGTTAAAGTTTGAAAAAAATATCTACTGAATTTTCATGTTGAGGGGTTTTGACAAAATTTTTGTTCAAAATAAGGCTAATTTAGTACCTAATTAATACAGTTAGTATCTAAATGTTTGTCTGCAAAACACTACGTCACAGTATTACAATAGGTAGGAAATATACTGTGACTACGTCATTCCTGACTAGATAAGGTAGGTAGGTACCTACCTATTCAATTTCATGTTTGCTCAAAAATTAGTACCTATGTTCTAGAATTCAAACGACTTAGTAATTCCTAGGTAGCCTATACAACTGCTATACAATGTAGGTACTATATCATAATACAACAAGCAAGATACAATCAACAGAACAATCCTTCAATGAAAAGATTGAAAAGTAATTCCCTTAATTGCGGCAAAAATACGTAAAATGCCCGTTATTATCAACAACATGGTTAGTGCATTTCAAAAAGCATACCTATTGTTATTTGTTACAGATTTTTGGCGCAGATTACCTGCATAATGGCTGACCTAGTTGTGATAACTATATAATGAGTTATAATTTATTTAATAATCTACAATTGTACTAACATTTAAATGGTTTTCCATGTATATGAAATAGGTTTTTAAATTTTGATACGTGCGGTAGTTGAATGCGGTAAAAACTCTACTAATCATAAAGAACTGAATTCACACCGCAGCTAAGGCACTTATTTTAAATTGTAGAATTGTAAATATCTACCTACCTACTGTCTATCTATATAAAAATCTCGCCTTGTATAGGATTTTATTTAGAAACTTAATCCGATCGTTGTTAATGCCGCCAATAAACAGTTTACCTCTGAAAAATTACGAATAACAAGATACATTTTAAGGTTAGGTACTTAAAGATAAATTATTTATGTATAATAACCAGATTGAAACATCCTTTTTACACCGAATTCTGATATCTAACCTTTTCACAAAGCCGGCAAACACAAAGTCGACGATAAAATAAAATAAAACAGCCATCAAAAACACCGTTAAAATTATACTTAAACTGAAATGTCACGGATCTTTATCAGTTGTTTATTATCAAGAAAAATATATAGTTTCAGTTTATTTATCAAGAAACTACATTCAGTTAACTAATAACCAGTAATTAAAGGCTTTAATTGCAAGGGTTATAACGATAGAAGCAATAATTGACAAGTTTATGAATCGAAATGCCTATAATCCTGCTAAATAATTACAGGGCTGAACGCGTCATTTTTAATTAATTTTTTCGAACTCTATTAAACGGAGAATAAATACCATGTTTATATTTATTACGCTTTACTATTATTGTAATGCACTTTTATTGTTTGCTTTAGCACCATGGACCACATTCATACGCTGCGGCAGATTATACAGAAGACGGAGGAGTATAATCTGCCATTATGCTTGGCGTTTGTGGACTATGAAAAAGCCTTTGATTCGATCGAGACTTGGGCCGTATTGAGGTCTCTTCAGCGTTGCCGCATTGACTATCGGTATATCGAAGTGTTGAGAAGTTTGTATGAAAACGCCACTATGTCAGTCCGGGTTCAGGAGCATTGCACAAAGGCAATTCCTCTGCAGCGCGGGGTCAGACAAGGAGATGTAATTTCTCCGAAACTGTTTACCGCTGCTTTGGAAGACGTCTTCAAGCTCCTGGACTGGCAAGGATTTGGCATCAATGTTAATGGCGAGTACATCACTCACCTTCGATTTGCCGACGATATCGTAGTCATGGCAGAATCCCTGGAAGACCTCAATACAATGCTCGGTGACCTCTACAGAGTTTCACAACAAGTGGGCCTTAGAATGAACATGGACAAGACGAAAATCATGTCAAATGTCCATGTTGTGCCCACTCCGGTATCAGTTGGAAACTCTATTCTCGAAGTTGTTGACGAATACGTTTACCTGGGACAAACCGTCCAATTAGGTAAGTCCAATTTCGGGAAAGAGGTCAATCGTCGAATCCGACTCGGCTGGGCAGCGTTCGGGAAACTACGCAACATCTTTTCGTCCAATATCCCTCAGTGCCTGAAGACGAAAGTCTTCGAGCAGTGTGTGTTACCGGTGTTGACTTACGGATCTGAGACGTGGTCCCTAACCGCGGGCATGGTGCATAAGCTTCGCGTCGCTCAACGAGCTATGGAACGGGCTATGCTTGGGGTTTCTTTGCGTGATCGAATCAGAAATGAGGAGATCCGCAAAAGAACTAAAGTCACCGACATAGCCCACCGTATTAGTAAGTTGAAGTGGCGTTGGGCTGGGCATATAGCCCGCAGAACCGATGGCCGTTGGGGCAAAAAGGTTCTCGAATGGCGACCACGTACAGGACGTCGCAGTGTGGGACGGCCTTCAACAAGATGGACAGACGACCTGATCAAAGTGGCGGGGAGCCGCTGGAGTCAGGCCGCTGGTGATCGGTCGTTATGGAAATCTTTGGGCCTATGTCCTGCAGTGGACGTCTTAAAAGGCTGGAACGGAACGGAACTTTTATTGTGGATAAAATCATAGGTTTTTAATGAGTTTCAAGAGAATTGTTTCAATATTATAAAAGAACAAGAACTAGAGAATTGCAAGATTCGTCTTCGTTCTTAGTTTTTCAAAGGTTATGTACTATGCATTACCTACTAGCTTTCCACCCGCGGCTTCGTCCGCGTTTTCAAAGAAAAACCCGCATAGTTCCCGTTCCCGTGGGATTTCCGGGATAAAACCGTGATATGCGTATTTTTTTGACTTGGATTAACACATATTAATGTTAATCCAAGCCTCTATATGTGTGCTAAATTTCATTGTAATCGGTTCAGTAGTAACAAACACACACATAGGTACACATCCATCCTGCGTTAAATGCATAGTTAGGACATAGCTGTGTAGTACCTACTCTAGATACTCTAATACATACTATGGGAAGGTACTTACCTACTCTACCTACCTATGGTATGATTCATCATCGAAGAAACCCAGAATCTCAGAAGATAATAATAGGATAAAAACTATTTAAAAATATTCCACGAGTGCATAGGTAGGTATCTAAGTAGTTCAAAATAATCGGTGTTAGTTATAGGTCTGTGGTTAGGTAGGTAGGTAATAATATTATAATAATTTATGTATGAATAAATGCTAGTGAATTTCAATTTTATCTGGTTAGTTCTTCCGACTGCCATGTTTTCCTAATAATGTTGTACCTAACTTGTACTTGTACTTACTAGCCTATGAAATTCATTATAAAAAATGTGTAGAGAATACGTATTACTTGTATACGTAGTATATTATTATTAGTCTGTGGTATTACATATTATGTAAATTACGAATCAAGTATGTTTTCAGTTTTGACTTCAGATTCGAAATTTATATTATAAATATATATTATCATCAGTCTAATCGTGTTATTATCAAGGAAAAGTGATAACATTACTTTCTAGCTGGTAAATTTGAAACAATGGAAAATTGTTGAAATTGAATAATTGTCCTAATTTATATTATTTATCAAAAAAGTATCGATCGATCTTTAAAACAGCTATGCATGTAGTTCAAATAATTTATTTGGTTTTAGCGCCATCTATTTATTGTTTACTGTAACAGAACGAGTTGCGGATTTGTAACAAGCGTATGGTTAACTTTTACATTAGTTCAAACTATAAGTGATAGATGGCGCTTAAATTAAAACAATGTTTCTATTCTCCAATTTTAATGATTACATATTAACTGATCGGGTGCGTATTTAAAGGGTTTATTTCAATAAAATAAATAATAGGGGAATACTTTTATTTATGTACGATAATATAATACATTTATTAGGTGATTTTAAAATTTGATAATGCGCCATCTAGGGATAATGAACTAAAATAAAAATAAAAAATTGTTCAGTAATTAATCCCTAGATGGCGCTTAATCAAAATTAAAAAAAAAAATAGTTTCAATAAGTTTAATAATTATTGTTTATGAAAATACTTTTATTATTGTTTTTTAGATACCATGAATACGTCTGCTAAGCTTTTCATCTTTAACATGGAAGCAGTACAGGTAATGCCACGCAGTATCGATGGGAAGATGAGCCATTTTGAATAGACATTTGTCTATTATCTTCAAAGCTATGTCTCTTTCTGAAATATAATTAATAATCATTAAGTAGGTATATAATGAACAAAATATATGCATTGAGGAATGAAAAAGACTGAATGAAGAGATTTATAAACATTACTTCCTAATAAAAGTATTTTCACAACATTCACAATAAATGTGGTCATCGTGTGTCACCAACTTACCAACGATGCGTAAGTTGGTCTATGTGTGTAAGCTGCAAAACCAATTATGATGAAACTTGAATAGCAGAATAGACTGTTACCTATACAATTAATTGATAGTTTTATTTAAAATTATACATAAAACATAATACCTACATGTTACATCAAATTTTTGCCTTTTTCCGTTCTACGCAGAAAAAAGCATGTGGAAAAATAGTTTTATAAAGAATATAATAACTTACCTTTATCCTTCATATTACTGAGGACCACATCTTGCCGCAACACTCCAGCCTCACTCATCATCTGCAATTTCTTCAGATAACAGAATGCCCAGTACTTAAGAGAAGTTGTTATTTTCTGAAAAAATAAATATTTTGTTGATAATAAAAACACCGGAAATGTATTTATTACTTTCTTTTCATTCATTTATTTTCTTTATTAGAAGCAATAATATAAATATCTAAGATTATTAATTTATCTACCTATTTCAGATGTTTTCCAGTTCCTATAGATAGTTAAATATTTTGTATTTTTCACCTCAGCTCTTGGATAAGAATAATTGCTGCAGTTCCATAAACTACAAAAGAAAAAACGACTACCCGGCCGGAGCAAGGGCTAATCCTAGTGTCTACCTACGTAACTTATAAATGTGTACACAACTACTAGAACTCATTTTATTTTTTGTATAAAACCATTTTTCTAAAGATCGCTCTGTTAAATAGAGCGATCTTTCAGATCTTAGAGCGAGTTAGAGCGAATTAAGCGGTCTTATCGCTTAGATATATTATAGTTATTTATTTGAATATTACTTTTTTATCTTAAAAAGCAATAAAGAATTAATAAAATCAAACTCAAACATTTATTTCTTCAATTAGACTTCTTCTAGAAGCACTTTTGAATCGTCATATTACATATTTTTTATATTTAAATAAAATATTTACCGGTAAATTCCACCAATGCCCAGACTTCATTTTATTTATATACTTTTTATCCACCCTTGCTTCTCTAGCACACTCATCAATATAATCTGATTTTGTTTTGTGTTTTTTGATGCAAGAGTCAGGCGTCACAGGCGCGGATGTCGTTTCGTCGAGTAGTCTAATGTCGTCGAATGAAAACGCCTGAAAGAAAAAAAGTAAGTAGTTTAATTAAATACAGAAGATATTAAAGAAATAAAGAGTTTAAATTACCTTTATGTTATTATTGAAGATAAAAAATATAGCCGTTTTATGGTGTGCGAATTTTTTTCAATTTTATTGTGTTAAAGTATCACTACATACTTAGTATAAAACAAAGTCGCTTTTTCTGTCCCTATGTCCCTTTGTATGCTTAAATCTTTAAAACTTCGCAACGGATTTTGATGCGGTTTTTTTTAATAGATAGAGTGATTTAAGAGGAAGGTTTTTGTATATAATTTATTAGGTTTCAGACAAAGCGGGCGAAGCCGCGGGCGGTAAGCTAGTTTACTCATAAAATATAGTTTAATCTTATATTTTTTTCTTCATACATAGAAAATAATATATCATTTAACTAAAAAGGCATCTACTGTTTCGTAAGCAATAAAGAAAATTAGCAGTTTTGAATTCCTGTGCAATAAAGTAGTGCTATTTTATCAATGTAGTAGAAATAACAGAAATCTGAAAAACCAAACCTGCACGTAAATAATAAAACTGAAAATTACGAATAAAATAAATCCTTTGCACTGCATTTTGCATGAATTCTCGTACAATAATGATCATTGATCACCTCTATTTAAAATATTATATTAAACATGCATAGAATTGTATAAGGAACTTATATAAACATTTAGGCTCAGACAGTCATAGATTACTGTGGTTCTCAAACTTGGTTTTATTAATCTCTATTAATTAATTTAATCATGCTCTACGCAAGTGTTTATTTATTTATTTATAACACTTTATTGCACAAACTAAATTATGACAAAAATAACATTAATACAAAAGAAAGGCATAGTTTGTACAAGAGGCGGCCTTATTGCTAAGCTGCAATCTCTATCAGGCAACCTGAGCGTTCAACTGACGAGAAAAGAATGGAAAATAAAGTGTAACAATATCAAATTTTCAGGTAGATTCAACAAAGTTCTTATGGAATAACAATTTATAAATGAAAGAGGCTCTCATTTCGTACCGTTTAAGAAAAGTTAATTTTTCATATTTACAAACCATTATTTTGTTATTTTGCGTTATAAATATAATATCACGTCACGAATGTACATTATTAAAATGCAAATTTATAATTGTGTGGTTTAAAATAATATCCTTACAAAATATGCCTCTAGGAGAAAAGTTTGAACACAAGCATTTATTTATAGTTCAAACACTAAGAAATTTTTCAATACTAGAAGTAGGTAATAGAACTATTTAAAACAAATCTGATTCATAAGCTTGCATAACAATTGCATGTTTTTATTACCATTCTGACCTAGTTCAATTTATAATAGAGATTTCAAAGCAAAATATAATATGGATATTAATAATTATAATGGCGAAATTAATTGCGTGTTATGTTCGTAGAAATGAGGGTTATAATACGTGATGGACTTCTTATGTCGGTCATATGACCTCATTATATTATTTTAATAGGTCTGAGTATTGAAATGAAAAATACCTTAAGCCGAATTGAGCGAAAATTCTATTCCCTATTATTTATTTTATTAGAAATTCTTTATCTATATTATATCATATGTATACTAATATTATTATAGAGCTGAAGAGTTTGTTTGTTTGTTTGAACGCGCTAATCTCGGGAACTACTGGTCCGATTTGAAAAATTCTTTCGGTGTTCGATAGCCCATTTATCGAGGAAGGCTATAGGCTATAATATATCATCTCGCTAAGACTAACAGGATCGGAGTACTGTGGGTAAAACCGCGGAACACAGCTAGTCTTTAATATGTTTTTTTGCTCTTTCTGTTTATTTCAGCATTATTTATTCCTTCTTCACTATACCTTATATAATATACGCTAAAAAAGAATGAGAATCAAGTTATGTAATACAAAATTGAATGCTACTCTCGCTTCTATTAATATTAAGTTGAGAATGACAGATTCTAAATGATTGCGACTTTAAGTTAAATGACGACACAGGTTTGGCCATCAGCCACCATTGGGGATTATCTTATTTATCTGAAAATTTATTATACTATTATTCACGTAAGCTTTATGTATTTGTATAGCTAAGATATTATTATTTTGTAGTTATCAAGTTAGGTAAGGCCGACTTAAAATCTGTATTAAAATTGTGGAAGGTATATTTAATAGAAATTATGTATGAGGAATAAGTGCAAGTTATGAACTATGCCTATGTGTACTATATACTCATTGCCTCATTGGTACCTAAAATCTATAATTTTAAATTGTTATTTCTCTTTCTACTTGATCACATCGAATATTATTTGTCTTCATAGGCAATCGAACAAATAGATGGTATGTTCGTCTTTCATCAATATCAATTGAAAAACACAACAAAAGCTACCTACGAATTGAAAACCTCTCTGGGAATGTTGGTTACTTTTTTATCGGTCATAAAGTAGAATTGATTCGATCTTTGAGGATTCCTAAATAATCTTGATGGTTCAATCGCTACAGCTGATGCAGTTTCGAATTTATATTGTGAACTTTAAAAATAAGTTCTTATTGTAAATATTTTAGAACCAGTGAATACATTCAATTCACACATGAAATAAAACGAAAAAAATGTAAATTAAAATTTATTATGAACGGACAAGTAAATTCGTATCGGCAGTTGATTTGATGCATAATGGTGTCACAAAGTTGTTTATTGGTGTTAAATTGTCCAATGTAACTAGAACCGTAGATGGCTTGGCTTTTTATGTTCTTAGTGGCCAAGTGATGGTGGTAAATTGTCCAATATAACTAGAACCATTGATGGTCTAGCTGTTCATGTTCTTGGGGCTCAAGGTATAGTGGTTATTGGAAGATGGAGTGTTTGGCATCCTTCTCGTGGTAGCATTTCGCGTAGTTCCATGCAGTCTGTTGTGGTGTGGTTCCCTTGTTGGCGAGGCAGGCGTCGATCAGCTTCTCTACTGCGGCTTTGTCGGCTGATAAAATAGTTAAATGAGTTAATATCTAATAAATAATAATGTTACAGGTAACTGATATGGATATGTAACTAAAAAACCAAAGAAATAGATTAATCGGCATGAGAATAGATTTTAGAACATTTATATATACATCTAAGCTGATAGAGTATAGAGCGTTAATTTGGACTTAATTCAATTAGATTTTTTTGAGATTATCATACGATTTTTTTCTATAGCAAGTAATAGATATCTGTAAGTCACAAAACTATATATTTAAAGCATGTTTCAATCTTAATAAAACATTAACAATTACGCTTCCTGTTCTAGTACCTACTATCAAAAATTATATTATATCTAACTAATCACTAGGTAAATATATAAAATGAATTACCTGCGTTAGGGACCTTAGCGAGGGCGACATCCTTCTTGAATTTCCCGTCCTTGGTCATCAGCTCGGATTTCATCAGCATGCACAGGACATACTTCTTCAGAGGCTCGCTTTCAGTCTGGTATACATATTTAAATAGGTATTATTTTGTGCATGTTATATAATATTATAAAACAATAGTAAAATGTAATATTTTATAGGCTAATTGCAATTTTGGGAAGGATTTACAAATATTTCTTATTTCTTTATATCGGTAACGTTGATGTAATCAAATGCTTAAGCATTAAATAGAATCATTTATTAGTTCTTTAATATTTATCTTGTTCATAGGCTTCTCAGAAAATGTTTCAAATAATGTAGAAGAACTATTCTGCCCAAAAATTGGACCTTCGCTTAAATGCCTTAACTATATCCAAACTCAAATTCAAAATAATGTTTATATAACATGACGTATAACATCTAGTTTTCTTGCATATTCAAATATCCTTTTAAATATGAAAGATTTACCAACCTTGAAGTCACCAGTTTTCAGCTTGTTGACCATCTGCTCGTCAACCTTGGACTCGGCCAAGCACTCTGACTTGTGCTTCTTAAGCCTCTCCTTCTGCTCATCTGTTAGGGCCTGCAAGATAAATAATATTTAAATAAATGTATAAATATTATGTTGATGTTTTGTTAGAAAAATTCTTAGAACCTATAGTATTGTATTATCTAGACTGTGCTAGAATGTTCAAATGATGGTGTAACAATTATGTGTCTAAAATTTGCTGGGATTTTATGCTGCATTTCACTTGTTTTAAAAGTGGGAAGTAATGCTATGATCACAAAAGCCTGAGAATTTATTCCTGTATATACAAGAACAATTTACATTTCAAATTCCTAATAAATATATCTTTGTATTAATATTTATTACTTTACTTTATGTAACGTTGAAATATAATTTGGTTAGTAAATTATTTTGTTTTGTAACTATCTATTCAACTTGCTTATTAGTTTAGAAATAAAATCCATCCTGTCCTTTTATAAAGATGCTCTATAAATAAGTTTCAATATTTGGACCCTTACCTGAACAGCCACCAAACACACAAACAAGACAGCCAATACTTTCATTGTCACGACTGATTCGGGTCTGACACATTTGGCAAGTTAATCTCCCTTATATAGAATTTTTATGACATGTTTTTTTTTGGGTAATCGGTCAAGCGTGTTCGTTATATATACAAACAATATAAACTTAATTTAAGAACTCTCCTTGTATTGGTGTAAAACATTATAATTAATTTTTTTGACATTACATCGATTTATAAGAAATATATGGGATTAGTTGTAAATTAAACAATGGTTCCATAGTCATTGCGTCCACTTCTGTGTGTTTTTTGTAGAGCACCATTAATAGATATATAATAAAAAAAAACCCTGTGTAACCTTTATTTTTAGGTTTCTAGGTTTACCAGGGTGTTTTTATGAAATCAATGTATGGCATTAAAATTCAATTTACACTAAAAAACGACTGCTCTGCAAAAAAAAAAACGCAAAAAATAACGTTGAATACTTTGACAAAATGTTTTTGTTCTTTTGAGAGTTTTAACTAAACCTACGGATCCCCAAAAGCCCTGACAATGACCTGATAATATATGTATACTTTGTATTTTAAAACATAAAAAGCTGTTGTTGCCATGAAGGACGGGTCGAGTGGCTTTGTGCCAATATCATATGCATTTATAAACAAACATGAACAAAAAAATAACTAGTTTTATGGATGCGTAAATATCTTTTATTAGTAAACAAATTATTCAGGTTATAAAGTTTTATTAAGCCAAAAAAATGTTGGGATACAAAAATTTCCATGCACTTTTATGTGATCTTCATAAATGTCAAAAATTCTAGAAACTTCCCAAAGTGCAGCATAAATTCCAAATTTAAATGTGTTATTTAATCTTAATATTTATGGAAATGTTTATCTGTATTAAAGTTTAATTGATAAAAAATTAAGTATCAAGTATATTTGCAATATTTATGTAATAGCACCAACCTAACAAAATGGTTTTATTTATAGTTTTAAAGGCTTTATTAATTTATTATGTACGAAGTTCTATTTTAAAACGATAGGGTAAGCACAATTTTATTTAAAGTTTTAAATGATTTATTAATTTTTTTGTACGAAGTTCTATTTTAAAACGATATAGCATCTAAGCACAAAAAATATTAGAACAAAAAAAAAATACATACATATTGACCGGTTCGATAATTATTATAATTTACAAGGTCTGCATCGAAAAAAAAACAACATTGAGACATCACTATCAGAATCTATTAGACACACATAATATTTCCTGCTCTACAAAATATTTACGATTGTTACTAGAATTATCATTAACATACTACATAAATAAAAAATTGTATTGAAAAAAAATAAAGGCCTATATTATATCCTTAGATTTAAATGATTTTGATGCAAACTAAAAAAAATAATTAAATGAAAATAAAAAATTACCTGAACGGCCAAAACGCACACAGCCAATACAAACAAAGTCTTCATTATGTTCAACACAATACTACACCAGCAGCCTGGCCGGGTCTTATATACCCGCTCTGTGATGATAATCTCGGTTTAATCAGTTAGCGATTTGTCCTACAGGGATCGGTAACCTTTTGTATGCCTCATTTCATGTCGTTGTTATGTTTTTAACAATTTAGGCTTAAAAAATGCTCCACTAGCCGCAAAATAAGATAGATACTGCTTTCCGAATCGGTGGTAAGTGTTATAAATACCTATGTAGTGGCAATTCAAAAGTGCTTCTAGAAGAACTCTAATTGAATTAATAAATGTTTGAGTTTGAGTTTTATAAAAATGAAATAAAACGTTAACGTAACGATTTGTAACTAAGAATGAAGCTTTCGAATGATGAAATATTTTTTAAATCCGTCCCTTAGCTTCATCTTTGAAATATTAGTTGTGTTGTTACTAATTAACGACACTTTAGATATAGGTACTGTTAATTAAAACGTTTTATATAGATGGGTATAGTAAGTGATGACACAAAAAGTAACATAATTAAATATGGATGATTTTTGTTATTAAAAAATCCCAATGCCTACTTAGCTTAGATAATTCACAGTTCTAAATATCAATTAGAATTTTTTTCATACTAATTAATATGTTAAACGATCACTTCAGAAAATGTTATCTACTGAAGGGAATTTAGCATTATGTTTTTGTTCTATAAATATTTAAAAAGGATAATATAACACAAAATTTGGTAAAGGTTGTGCACCCCTAATGCGCCTGCGTCCTGCGTAGGTCACTCTGGAAAGATCTGCGCCTATCTTGTATTATTCTTTTTGGACACAAACACACTACGTGCTTCTGAGAACGGTTTATTTTGAGACAGCGAATATTTTAATGTACATTTGATGGTGGAACAAATAGCCAAGTGTATTTTATTTAAAACTTAACGAATTCATGAATATACATAAATGAATTATCTTGTAAATGCAATTTGTTTAAAAGCAAACAAAATCCTCTTAATGTCTGTATCTAATTTAGCTATCTTATTTATGTTTTACCTATGGCCTTATTGGTACCTACAGTGGTTGACGTGTGAGCGTAGCACCGAGGGGTCCTGGTTCGATTCCCGGTGGAGACGAAGAAAAAAAAAATGTCTTGGTCTCGTAGGACACTGGCTCTCTGGCACTCGTAGGCTGATCACCTACTTGTCCCTAAAGAAAATCGATCAGTGAAACAGATTATTTTACATCATTATTTAATAGGAACAGAAGTTTCATAATACATTTTTCGCTTTTTCACCTTCTCCCAAATGTAGTCCAATACTTCATTTTCAGATATTGTATTTATTACGGTGTTTTCTGTATAATAAATGTGTCAATGAAAACGAATTACCGTAATTAACGTGACCAAATGTTAATTGCAAATTACAATAATTTCTGTAATTACTTTATTAACATTTTGGTCACGTTAATTAATCAATTCATTTTCTTTGGGTTTAAATCTTAATGATCTAAGGTTTAAATACATGAACATGTAATTGCTTTTTATCTTCTACATAATTTATTTATTTATTTAAACTCTTTATTGTGCTGCCAAAATACAAAAAAATACAAACAATACTTATTCTAAAAGAAAAACAGCACAGAAGGCGGCCTTATCACTTAAGAGTGATCTCTTCCAGGCAACCAACTGATAAAAGGATAAATAATAAACTAGAAATAGGAGGTAGGTAGAAAGTATACGCAAAGATAAATAAATAATAATTTTATGCATTAAATAAAAATCTGTTATTTTGAGTATAGGTCTTTTGAGAAATAATCGCGTTTAGTTTTTTTGCCATTATGTTTTGTTTTTCTATCTTTTATAGTTTGGTGCACTACATATAGTACTTTGATTCATTGTACATTACTCAGGTTTTCTTGTTGTTTCCCACTGTTTCACTTGCATTAATTGTATTAAAATAATAATCTATGTACATTCAGAGTAGGTATAGTATCTGTACCAAATTTTTAATATGAAACATGTATAGGCGCACGTTCTGGCGCGGCGACGCATCGCAAAACTAATCAAAATTGAAATAATCAAAATCCGTTCACCCAGTCAAAAGTTCTGAGGTAACAAACACAAAGTCAAATTGAGAACCTCCTTTTTTGAAGTCGGTTGCAAATAGTGCGTACATTAGATCACATAATGTAGTGCACAGCAACGACTCAAGTGATAAATTGGCGTAATCAATTTAACAATATAACATCTCATCGTACTTGATTTATTAATGTACGTTGACCCGCCTGACATTTGCCGAAATTGTTATTTTCATTGATTTAATTGAAAATGCGAAATAATTTTAATTAATTCTATAGTTATTCTAGGAGATAGAAATGGTCGTTTTGTATTAAGAATCGTTTCTCGTTGTGAATTTACCTAGTACGGAAAAGTTTTAGCTTCAAAAGGATAGCTAATCTTGGAGATTTTTTAAGTCAATTTAAAGTGAATAAAACCTAGTAGTAAAATATGAAATATAGTTTAATGAATATCCTTTGCCATTATTATTATGACTCATCATCTTTTCACAATAAACATACTCTTCTTCTATCAACGACTTTTTTAAAGTTCAATATCTTCATCCAAACTGGTCAAAACTGTGAAGAAAAACATCCTGCAAAAATTGGAATGTCTAAAAATCGAAAGTTCGAAAACATGCGACATCCTACATTTGGCAAGCGTGGTGGATTATACCCTAACCCATAGGAGCATAGGGAACAAAGATACAAAGAAAAACAACCTAATAGTTTGCAAATTAAACAATTCAAACATTTAGTGTAGGAGTTAATTCGATATTTGCTTGTTTTCTTATTGAGGCGAGGCCGATCGCTGATGGCCTAATCGTTGCAATTGTTAAAATTACTCCATTTATCATTTCCGCACTTAAAAACTGGGTTTATCTGGATTTGTTTGTATCTGGAATAATACTAGTATATAAAAGCATCTAGTTTTTCTAGAACTCAGTCTAGAGCTGATCATAGAGAGGATGGACGACGGATTTTCATTCAAAAGCATTTTTAAAAGCTAGCCAAAAATCATCTTCCTATTAAATATCATTTAATTTTAATATTGTGCATTATGATAACTTTTTACTGAGAAAATAGTTACCTAGGTACGAAGTTTTGGACATTAAATAAAGGTGTTTTTTTTGTAATACAGTTTTTTAATTTTTATAAAATTTCTTTAATTCTTTCAAACTTTTTTTTCAAGAATGATTTTCCGGTCAATGTTTTCTTCAGAAATAGTTAGATATTTGTATTTAAGTGTAGGTATTAATCAAATATTTATTTATTAATACAATAAAAGACTAGATTATGTATAACCCTTGAGCTATGAAACAAAGATCACATTTCAGTGAAAGTGTAATGAAATTGTAAGTTTTGGCAACAAACTTTACATTAAATTTTTGATCGGTATTTATTCAGATAAGGATATTTTCTAACGAATCGTACATAAAGAAAAATATTACCAATATTGAAGATGTTGAACTATTTATATTATTACATAATATTCTTCCACAATACTTTTTTTTAGTTTAATTATAAGTATACTTAATTCTCAACGTTACAAGCGACCTTGTGAAAAGTGCGTGTGCGTTTGTCACCAAATAAATATCTTTTTTATTCCCTTAAAAAATTGCCCAAAATCTAGATTTCCACAGGTTAGGTTCACAAGTACAGCTGCATTAACCAAAGGTCGATGAAAACGTTGCAAGTGTAAGAAACATTCTGTATTTGGCAGCACACGACGCATGCGCCTAGCGCGGAGTCAGACGAGAAATAAACATAGTCGTGTCAAAATATCCAGTTTGGTACATACTAACAATGTGAGTTTATAAGTTTCGATATGGAAGTTATATTGTAAGTATTTGTTATAATTACTGTATTTATTGTAATTCACGAGGGAAGTAATTGATAGTTTTAAAGGCTTTGTTGTAAAAAGTTTGATTGAATTTTGAAAAAATTTCAATGTGTTCAGAAAGTGTGAAGTGGCAATGACCTAATGAATGTATTCAATTAATCTAAGTTCACTAACTTTTAAATTTATTTCTTTGTAATTGTTTATAATAAAAAATCTATATAATTAAAAGCCACAGAACAATGGTCTATTCTGAAGTGCTTCGCAACCAATTTTTCAAAATTAATGTCATGATTATTTTTCTTTCACTGCAGCATTTATGTTAATTCAAAGGATACAATTCCCCGATCCAGCTAATTAAATAATTATTTTGATCATTGTTCCGTTCTCCTATAGATTATCATCACAAAACTTCGTAGAGAACTTTGTGCGTCATTCCTTAAGAAATCGCGTGATACCTATTACATACTTTTCTTCATTTTTCTTTCGGTTTAAATGCAAAAACAATTGCTAAAATAAAATAATGAAGACATCAAAAAGCTTTCGTATATTATATCGGAACAACAACACCTAATTAAGACAGGTAAATTATTATCTATGAGTTATTAATTATTAAAAATCACCAACATACTATTTTGTCGTATGTCTGAATTTATAGCGTTAGATGTATAAAAACCTACTTTATTCAGAGATACTTAAATACCAACTTAATGCGGATGAAGCCTGAATGAGAAGTTATGTTATGGAAAAATGCTTGCGAGAAAGCGAATTCTTCATCTGTACCTAAATTTCAATTTCAATTTCTAAATGAAGTAACAACAATAAATATCTGCTCTACTTAATGACTATACTGTTAAAAAAAAGTTTTAGGAAAATGGAATAATGGTACATTTAATATAGGAAAATCTACAAATCACAATTTTATAATTAAGGAACGGGTATATAAACAATTAAATTGATGCACAAATAAATGGAGAGATTATTTCAGATATCTTAAGAAGTTTGGAAAAAATGTTGCTACTTTATGTCTCTATCTGGCCTACAGATGCTGTAAAAGAAGTAATATTTAGTTTATAGTATTTAATATTACTTAATAGTCCGTCCGTCGTAATTACCTTATAAAATTAGGTAGATAAGCATCTCATTATGTACATATTAATATTTTTTCATAGAAAAGCAACAGTGTATATTGGAAATCCTACGAGTAGAATATTTACTCCAAACATCATGTTTTTCAATTTCCTACAAGTTAAAAGATAAGCCCAACATAAACAATGACTCAAGTGAAAGTTGATTAAACCAATAATTTATTCCTAATCAAATGAAGATAATATTTTATTTAGCATCATGAAGTTAGCTGATCAAGTTTGACATTCAAAAAATTCCTGGCGTATGCGCGTTTAGTTGCGCAGTAGCCCGCAGCTAACTTCACACCACACAATAGCAAAACACAGCAATATTCCCACTAAATGAAATTATTAAATACTTGCATTGATGCACATATAAAACGGATGATCGCAGCAATTATTCGTCGTATAAGACTGTGTTTTCGTGCCATATTCTGGGATTTTCCTTGGTGAGTGTATCATGTTTTGCAGAGTCGTGTTTCATTTGATATTTCCGTAATCGTTTTAAATTGGTAAGAGAGACGTTTGTGTGCTTTAATCAGCACTTAGTGTTGTGTTTTAAGTAAAGAAATAAAGTGGGTCTAGTTGAAAATGTAATACAGGAACGCACCGGTTAATGTGGAGTTTTTTAAAGCAGTATAAAGTGAATAGGAAGCTTAAATTAATTTGTGTGTTTTGTATAGTGTTCATAATCTCTATAAATAATATATTAAGTGTGTATGTATAAGATTTAATCAGCCAGTGTTAATCTTCTTGATCTACTCGGTAAAAACTAATGTAGAGTATGTATTTTAATAGTTTTTGCTACGACTGTTCTGTTTTATTTATGACTTAAAAAAATAAATATCTTAAATATTTAAATTTTATCTATGTATATTGAATATTTATTGTTATATAAATTTAAAAAATAACATTGTTTTGTTATATTACTTTTAATGATGATAATACACATGAGTGTAGTTTCCTACAATTGCTATAATTCAACATAATCTTAAATTCATAACAATACTAGAGCATACATAAAAACATTATATTTTAGTACAATAGCTCTTTAAAAAACAATAGTAATCAACGTATCTACTTAAACAATTGTTCTAACATTATAAACTCATATAAATGCAACAATTAAAACAAAAGAAAGTAATTAAGCGACATGACGTTAATAGCACTATATCATAATTGAAGATAGAATTGCGAGCATTGACATCAATTAAAAAATAGCGCACTAGGGTTGGTCTGCACTGCGCTGAATCGATCGGGCCACCGCGCAAGCGCTGTCAGCCTCGCTCACGTCAGTGGCCGCCGGTCGCGAGAGCCAGCAAGTCTCCACCATGCCGAAGACGAAACCTACACCCGTCGAGGATCTCATCATACCCCCGCAGGATCAAAAGATATGCGGGACCATCTGCATCTGCCAAATGACAGCAGTGCTTAGCTGCGTGGCCATTGTCTACCTTACTGTAGCTATATACATGCCCTATACTAGAGCTATATCATCCGGAATCGACCCAACACCCATCATGTGTACAACAACAAGAGCTGTCAATAAAGAAAACTGTGACTGGGGATCTTGTGGCGAGTGGTGCTTGAGCAAAACATCAGGAGCGTGCATACAGATTTACGTAAACGTCAGGAAAAACGGATCGTCCTTGCTTTTGTCTGAATGTGGCAGCGCTGCTAACAAAACATGCTACGGTATTGATCAAGAAAACGCAAAGAAATATCACTGTATACGAGACGAATGTAAAAATTTAACTGGTACATTCAATTGTACTGAAGGAAAGTGTATAAACATAACTGACGCGTTTGAATGCGCGTTCGGGGATACAGATCCACCGTTAAAATGTTCAGGTAGAAGAGGAAAGATAACTTGTATCGACGTGCAAGGATTATATTATTGTAACAGAGGCACTTGTAGAAAAATAAGAACCCCATACAATTGTGATCGACGATGCGTTGACATCCCGACTCGCAACAAAAACGTTATAGTATTAAGTGGTGATCGAGTTTTCTTAGCACGCTGTACGAAGCTTGCTAAAGAAGACGGTGGTGAAATAGTTTGGACGGATTCAGGGGAAGAAGTCATAATGTTGTCATGTCATACAGTGCACAATGGAAGTTCTGGCGTTGTAGCCGTTGATTGCATAAATGCTGCTTTGCTACCTCGCACAGAAATATCAGATTTGACCAACTTTACTCACTTACAGTATTTGTATACTATTAAAGCGACGCCGAATCGTGTGATCGCACCACCAGAAGTCGATCTGACATTAGCCAACGATAGTAAACTAATGATTAATTTAGAAGGATGCGTAAATACCCTTGCTGATGAATGCAAGGATTTTCTGAAGACATATGGACGAGATGGCACTGACCACAATGCTAAGGCAAGATTCCCATGCTTCCACACAGAGAATAATCCAGAAACAGTTGTCGCGAGGTTCGATTTAGAGGCAACTTATCGGCAGTTCATTGTGGCATTGTTGTTGCCTACAGTTTTGGTTGTTGTTTCTTGTATAACCCTGATGTTGTGTCAAAGGACGGTGGAAGTTGGTGATGATGCTAAAATGCGTTTCAAAGTTTGCGGTGCTGGACAAGCCGAGATGCAAATGCATCCGAACGATCCTGTTTCTCCCCTCTGAGATCAGTCACGTGAGCTATTGTTTTATTTAAACATTGCCTTTGTTCGTGTGCATATTCAAACATAAAACATTAATTACAACTAAGACCCCATGTTAAATATTTACAAAAATATAACACAATCGCTTTAATAATCTCGTGCAAACCATTATTTTATGTCGTTAGAGCTCCTATTAAATATTAACGATTTATGTGTCCTTGGCATCACTGTGTGACGGCATAAAAATAATTCAGTCAGCTTGTTTCAGTCTTGTAATAAGCACGAAAGCTTTCGTTTAACTTCGACATCACATTTTTGCGTAATACAAAGGTCTAATATGTTATGTAATGCAAACTTTAATAAGTTTGAATAATGTGATCAATACGGATTGATATGACGTCATTTTTACGGACCTACTAGTCATGTTATAATTATATAGCCCATGTAATTATATAACACGTGAAACCAAATCCATAGATAGGAAAAATGATTAACTTTTATTATTTCTCTGTTTCAGGCGTTCCCCTCCTCTGCGAGGGCCCGGCTAGTTCACTAAGAGACGATTAATTGCTTACTGCGCTGCTAAACAAAAGCTCTCCCCATGTCGACTTTAAGTAGATCCCGGGCGACCCTGTCGCCTGCCACTTCCGAGAGATCAACACTTCCCATGGGAGCTACAGCCGAACAAGGGAGCCAAGATTTCACACCTCTAGAGCCGACACGGGAGCAGCTACTTGCACATTTCTTCGAGCGGTTCAAATTCTACACTTCCCTTTGTCTTGGCACATCAGCTATACTCGCCGTATTTGCGTTTCTCTTCCTAATCCCCTTTGTGGTCGAGCCAGCGATCCAAACGATTCTTGCCGAGTTTGCACCAGAAGCCGGAATATGTAGTGTGTCAAGCCATGTTTATGCAGAAACGTTAACAAATTGTACCTGGGCATCGTGCAGAGAGGGTTGCACCACAACGCACACAAAATGCCACAAAATTCGAGTGAACCTAGCTAGAAGACCATTCTTCGGAAATGAAACGTTACCAATCGAGTGGGATGAGACTAATTTAAAGTTCTTGATCAATCCTGAAGGCTGCGGTTATCCTCCGAAAGTGAATTGCTCAGTATTTGCCAGTGAATATGCGGGATCAAGGTCACCGAAGATTTTCCCTTGCTTTTATAGTATGACGCGACCTGAGTTAGTTGTGGCGAGGTATTCCTGGGAGACGACAATACGAGGGTTGATATTGGCTTTGGTTCTGCCGACGACAGTATTTGTGTTCAGTTTAAGTGTCCTGGCGTATTGGCATTGCCACTGTTGTGACAGGGCCTGTAATCGCCGAGTGCACGCGGAATCGTTTGCGAGTAAAGAAGAGTAAGTAGATTATATAACATGCTTTCTTATTAGACGTTATAGATGAATTGAATGATTTTATGTTAACGATGTTTATAGCGTAGTTCTAGAAGTTTCTTATCAGATTGATGTGGTATTACAGGATAAACAAATACCAGTTCAAGGAAGAACCTTCATAGTTTCAGCTATAGATGTTTAGCAACTATTTATTATTTGCAAGTACGTTTATGTTTTGTATTGAGCGGATTTATTTGAGCTCATAGTAATTATGGCCATAAATCTTATTTTATTTTTTGTATTTATATCGTCCACATGATATAGAAGTTAGCTGTTTGTACATTAGTGTTCAAATCGAATAGGGGCTTTTATATAGGTAATTTATTCACTTCATAACGTAGCTTAGTAATGTATTATTACATATATGCATCATTAATAGCTTTTTACGTAACATAAGCTTTGAAAGGCTAGAAATTGATTACTTTTATTGAATGCCATTGTAGAATACTATGCTTTTAATGTATTCAATTAGTTCGAACAATCATTTCTATTTGTAGGACTAAAGAAAATATCACATTTCTCAATATTTTCTGGCAGTTTTTTCTTGTAATATTGACATGAGAACATAGTTAAAGTCTACCGATTGAATAGTTATTCTAATGAAAAATAAACAATAATTAAATCTTAGAACATAATCTATTTCATACACTAAGTAAGGAAGAATTTAGATTTTAAGAAACCTTATAAAATGCTCAACCTCGTTCAGTGAATAGAACAAATAATATGACACTTCTACAGTTTTTACGCATAGATTAATCCTGTCCCATTTTGATTTACAGCAGCAAGCTCCTCTGTGAACTAGACGATGACCCCAGTGACGACGTGTTCTGACGCCAAGCCACCACCTACCCCCGACGACGGACCTCACCAAGGAACAACGGATATACCCATCTGTAGACCAAATATATCATTAATACATTGTGCCTAAGGCGAAACGAATTTGTCGTACGATTTAAGATTGCTGGATTTATAGAAAGTCCATTTATTGGAAATCGATGGTTGCGAGCAATGAAAGTCGAGTAATATATAATCTAGTTTCAAAGGGGCTCTTATTTTCTAATGATCTCATATTTTATTCAGTAATATGTTCGCTTTGTTTATCAAAAGCTTTACGTGGTTCGTGATTTTTTTGTACTGTAAATAAATGGATATATCTAAAAGAGTGGTCTTCTGAAGTTTATGTGGGTTTTGACGTTTTAATGTCTCTCTTTGTATTCGGGAAGTTGTATTAATAGTATCATATTATATTTGGCTCATGTTATTTATTGAATCTTTATCTGCATATTATTTGCTATGAAACCGGCAGCCAAGCTTCAGCGAGGTTTAAGAATTTTGTGTAACAATTCGTCTCTTTCTAAATTTGAGCTAAGTCGGATAGTCTAAGTAATGTTAATATTCGCTAATGTTTTATTGTTTATAAATAAGTAGATAGATAAATTCACTTTGAACGCAACAAATTTATAATCCGGGCCGATAAATGATGACATTTTAAAAGGCTATCATATTGTCTCACTTACACATTGGTTCTTTATTGCTAATATCGTGTGTATGAAAGAGATAGCTATCCAAAAATTGTGTACAATTATACTGTCTTCATTTAGTGGCTCTGTATAAGTAATATTTATTTTGTTTAAGTTTGTAAATATTATTTGTGTGTCAGTATTAGATTTTTTAATGTTTCGTATGTACAGAATTCTATATTCTACAAAGGTCGTAAATAGTTTTGTCAAATTACCTAACCTTATGCAAAAAATAAAAGTAATAGTTTTAGAATTTATTTAGCAACATTAACAGTAGTTGATTCTGTATAGCTTTTTCAAATAGACCATAGATTTAGCATTTCAAAGAAAATTTATCTCATGCTGTATTTTCTGATGACATTTTTATACTGCTGTCAATCTTCACTTCTTTTCAGCCAAAAACGAATGTAGGTATTAGGTAAAAAACTAATATTTTATGAAACGCTCTTTAATGTTTTGTTTTAATTTAAAAGTTACAAAATATACGTTACATTATGTAATAAATGAAAAGCACTGTCTAATTTAATTAATCATTTTGTTGTTTTTTAAATATTTCTAATACAGATAATAATAATTATTCGTACCTAAGAGATGTCATTACTGTTAATATTTTTGGAAGTTACGTGCTTAATTTGAGGAAAGTTGTAAAAATCAAAGGTCACGTGTTTTAATGAAAATATTTAAATGATTCTTCTGTAATTTATAGATATTATAATGGAAAATAAAGCCTTAGCCTTAAATTCTATCTGCCATTGTGTGATATTAATGCTTATATGCAAATTATCAATATAATAAAGTTTTATTTAAAGAATTAAAATCTCAATCTATTTATTAGGTTTCTAAGGTTATAAATAGGGATGTAACGATACCGATACCGATACCGATATATCGGCCGATATAATCGGCAAGCCGATATATCGGTATCGCCGATAATAAAACAACCGATACCGATATCAAACAATTCAAAAAACCGCGCCCAATGAACGATGCGGGAGGCCGCCCGCGCGTGCGCACTTTGTTTTCTGAAAAAACTCTACCAATAGTAAACTTTTATGAGGTACTGATTGTATGTGTATTACTTAAAGTTTAACTGACTTTGTAAAATAATAATACTAAAATAAATGGTTTTGTTGTTTTTTGATTTGGCATTTTTATTTAAAAGAATACGATTAACAGTTGAGTCTCTGTTAAATGTTGGTAACTTTTTATGCATAATTCACTATTTATTTTTCTACCAAGCCATCAATATCGGTATCGGTATCGGTATCGCCGATACATTACTACAAATATCGGTATCGGTATCGTATCGGCAAAATCATGTATCGTTACATCCCTAGTTATAAAGTAATATTACGTTTTGTCTATAAATATGTATAAAAGATTCCATATTAAATAATAAAAATGCGTGAAAATTGTAATAATAACGTAAATATTACATTTAGCTTTCTTTTTAAATTATCATAATTGTTTTTCATGTGATTTTAAGTATTTTATAACGGATTTAAAACCTGAAATATAAATAAATCGCAATAAGTAATCAAATTTTACTGCTCAAAAACATATGAGGAAGTGACCGTGTTTTGAATTTATAAAATACATCAACGTTTGCATGTGTGTATAATTGCGTACCTATATTTTTGTGTTAAATAAATGTATTAATAGATATAGCTGTTATATATGTATACGCATATGATATTATACAAATTCGAGATGTTACTGAACTGTGTTACGGTGCATTTAGATCAAACGAACATAGAGCTAGAGCTAGAGCAAGAGCATTCTTTCGTGATCTTTTAGTGTAAACGAAAACTCGTATTCAGTATTGTTCAGTATTAGAACATTGGATGGAATCTTTTCGAACGCACTTAGAACAACGACAGAATGCTTTACGCCTGTTTACACTAAAAATTAAAATAATTTGACATAGTGGGGTTAGAATGAGCATTCGCTCGTTTGATGTGAATGCACCGTTACAAGATTTTCTGATTTATTTCTAATTGAATTGTTACTATTTATTTTCTGATTGCAATGACAATACTCTTACTTGATATACTATAATATAAACTAGCTTTCCGCCTGCGGCTTCGATCTACTTTCAAGTTACTGCGTAGGTAATAGCCGTTTCTTATACCAAATGTTATTCGCATTTTCACTCCATTTATGTTATTTTGTCATAATTTTATAATAATATGTGCTACTTCTGTAAAATTAAATATTTATATTCAAAGTTGTTTAGGCGTAAGAAAGTATGACAGACAGACAGCCTTTTGCATTTTTAATATTAAAGCCTGAATTGTCATATTGTACAAAAAAAATTCCTGGCGTTTCAGTGATTACCAACGCTAAATTAAAAAATAATCAATGCAAATATGAAATTATTGTACAAATATATCTACATAATATCAAACAAATATTATGATATTTTAAAATGTATCTAAGAAAATTGTATCAGTATTAAAATACTATTTTAGATTATAAAAATATGAATGTTATCGTTTCAATTATCACGCAATTGTTAAAATTATGTAAATATCATTTAAATGTCGCTATGAAATGTAAATATATTTAATATTCTCCGATATTATCTATTATTAATTACTTATGTAGTTTAAATGCATGTAAGCATGACACAAAGTGTTACGACAAATAAATGCAAAGCTTTCTTATTTTTTGTTTGACTAAAGTTTATTTATGACTTATCAGTCCATTGAACATTTATATTGAAGGTTTTTAGACGACGCATTTTGCCGCTCTTGTTCCGCCATCTTGAATTTGAAAAAGGGTTTTCTGAGCTATCAAATGTTACATTTTATTGGACTTTATAGACATTACCCATAAAAATATGTAATTAACCAATTAAGAAACTTTGTCAACGTTCAAGATCATTTAAAAAGGCAGAATTTTTTAGTTTTTTTATTTGTACGTTGAGACTTATATCACACACCTACTGACTGAGCCGATTACGATAATTTTAAAAGCCTGTTTTTTTAATAATATGATATAATTTTGGAGTTTCTTATTTATGACGATATATGCTGCAAGGTTGGCATTGATCGAATGTGTACTGAATTGGATTAAAGCCAAAATAATATTAAATAACGAGATTTAGCCACCACCATAGATACTGCCCTGGTTTTATTATAATTTAATGATCAATCAGTTCTGATTTTATACACCACTTATTTTAGTATGGAAAATAATAATGTAAGTACATACTTATAAAATAACATAAGTACTTGCAAATAAAAAAATGGCCAATCGATCACGTATTTTCAGACTAACAAAATGCATTAAGGGTGTCACGGTACGAAAAGACATAGTAATATTATAATGAGCTTGCTATAAGAGATGCCGGTTACCCCCCTGTGATCGCGTGCCAAACTGCTAGCTTGCTTAAGCCAATTTCGAGATATCAGGTAACTAGCTGTGCTCCGAGGTTTCACCCGCATTGCTCCGCTCCTGTTGGTCTTAGCGTGATGATATATAGCCTATAGTCTTTCCCAATAAATGGGCTATCTAACACTGAAAGAATTATTCAAATAGGACCAGTAGTTCCCGAGATTAGTGCGTTCAAACAAACAAACTCATCAGCTTTATAATATTAAGTATAGATGAAGGTACCTACATTTTCTTTATTCGAACCGCAAAAGACTGGAACATGCTGAATCTGTGTTTCTGATGACTATAATATACCTATGGGTCTTCAAGTGTAGATTGAACGGGTATGGTGAGCTTTTAGGGAAGCTGGTTCCATGTTACATCTTAGCTTACTATCAACCGAGATTGCGGTCAAGCGCTTTACTATCGACGATATAAATAATATTATTTACCTCTGATACATTCTCCCAGTTAGTTCAGAGGTATTGTAAGACAATAATCGCTAAGAATAAGTTGGCCATAGTTCCAGATACATATTTATATCTACTGTATTGCTTTGAAGGCGCTTTCAAGTTCCTAATTATGATGCTTCTCTTTTTATGGATATCAATAGATGATAAAAAGCAGATTCTTTTGTACTCGACAATCTACACAGCTTATATAAGTAGAGTAAAAAGGATTGATTCTAATTGTGTATTGGACAAGAGATAAAGTCTAAAACTACGAACCTGAAAATGAAAATTCTAGCACATAATATCTACTTTAATATATTAGACAATACATACATCTACTTCTATGATTGACTGTACTATGCTAATTTTTATTTTATGTTTAACCGTAATAAACAGCTTAAGCCTACTTGAAATATTGGACACTCGATGTGATATATTTCGATCAGATTTATCCGCTTATCTTCCAATAACTGCTAATAAAGGTCCACTTCATGTTCCTAACAAATACTTGCAACACGAAAGACGACCGACGTTTAGTTGTAACGTAGCTGTAGTCAGTAATAAATGCCTAAAGATTATCGTAGCACGGCACTCACGTATTATACTCATTATAAAATATGCTACAAAAGTTAATTATATTTCTTCTATTTCCTTATAATAATGCTGTAAATAATACGGCAATGCAGTAAACCGTGTCACGTGAGGTTGTTCAACCCTTTTAAATATTGAAAAGTTAATGACATTTTGAAAGCGTAGCGGAGCGAAGAGCGGCTATAAAAACCTTTTTCATTGTATATGTTCGCAGTAATTCGAGCAAAAAGAATACTGATGTAATTGTAAATATGCGAGAGCATTGGAAGTTTACGATTTGAATCACTTTTATTGTAAAAAAAAACACAATATATCTTTCTTATTTTGGCAGTGACATTGATGACGCTGTAAAGAAAGATAAGATAAACCCTTGATAAACCATGTTCTTATGAAATATTAGCTGTATCCTGCGGTTTTACTCGCAGTGTTCCGCTCCTTTTGGTCTATGATGATATTATGTAGCTTCCCTCAATAAATGGGCTAACTAACACTGAAATATTTTTTCAAATCGCACCAGTAGTTCCTAAGGTTAACGCGTTCAAGCAAACAAATAAACTCTTCAGATTTATAATATTAGGATTTAGGTTTAGGAATATAGTGGTCAATAAGGTACCTAAATATTTAACAAAAAGCCGTATTTCATTGGGTCTATAATTTCTTAGCTCTTAACATAATAACCATTAATCATACATATTTTTCTTTTTTATAGATTTTGTAAAAAACCGTTAATTAGTCAATAATATAAAACACAATTTTGTTTCAGAAGTCGTTTCGCTTATTAACATGATACCGCCCTAAAATAACTTAGGTAGTATTTAATTTTTTATCGATCTCTAGTTTAATGACTTTAGTTCAGGAAATAAAATCAATTTCTAATGTGAATTTATGTTCACTAGCTTAAAGCTTAAAATAAATGTTATGTATATTGTCTATTTGTATATGTACGCCATTCGTACATTTTCTTTTTCTTATTTTATGTTTTTCTGCGTTTCTGTTTCTGTCTGTGTAATAAAGTACTAATTAATAAATAAACTTAAAATTTAATGTTATTTAATAACTTGACGTTTATTTTATGATAGATATACTAGCTTTCCGCCCGCAGCTTCGCTCTCGTTTTCAAAGAAAAATCCCACATAGTTGCCGTTACAGTGGGATTTCAGGGATAAAAGCCTATGTCTTATTCTGGGTCTTCAGCTACCTACACAACAAATTTCATTGTAATCGGTTCAGAAGTTTTTACGTGAAAGAATAACAAACATCCATCCATCCATCTTTCGCATTTATAATATTAGTAGGATAATGAAATTACAAAACAGCTTTAACTGCAGCTCAATAAACAAACCAAACACACAAGGTATAAAAACATACTACACCTAACAAAAACATTTTAAACACTGTCTTTCATATTAAATAATAAAAACAAATAGCTGAGAATAAAGAACGCTCCAATTACGATTTTCAGTGTCTCGTCTCAAAGAGATCTAGACAGAAATAGGTCATAGCTGTGCCGTGATTAGCGTTTGTTCTCAATGCTAGAATAAGTTACTGTTATAGGAATTATTGAAGTGAAACTTCTTTATCGGGGTTGCAAAAAAATTTAGTGTAACATTTTTTCGTTACGCGTGACATTTTTCCGTTACGCGCCATCTTTTTCTTATCCCTACCACAGGTGATTCGACGTATTTCTGTAAAGTTGCATATAGTAAATTATTTTTTGAAAAATAAGGTCATAAAGAAGTTTCACTTCTTACGTGTGTACACTAGTACACGCACACATTTTTTTGTTATAGTAAAACTAACTGGGCAAAACGTACTGCCTTACTCTTAACACTTAGGGGTATGAACAATAGATAGCCGATCCACAGAATATCTTGGGTCTATATAGGAACACAAATTTTCATAAAAATCGGTCCAGCCGTTTCGACACGAGAATTTTATATAAATATATGTATATAGAGATATACTTCATCATCATCAGCCCATTATGTTCCCACTGCTGGGACACGGGCCTCCCGTAAGGCCATAATCCACCACGCTGGCCGAGTGTGGGTTAGCGGATGTCACATGTCGTCAAACTTTTGATTCTTCGACACGCTTCTTCACGATGTTTTTCAAACTCAAACTCAAACATTTATTTATTCAATTAGACTTCTTCTAGACGCACTTTTGAAACGTCATTACATATTTTTAACATTTACCTTCACCATTCTAGAGATATAGTAGTAGAGATTTACTTAGTATTAATGGTTTTGATAAAATCATTAGCAGAATAAAGTTTTCATAAGAAAGCTCTACAAAAATTTTACAATTGTTTAGTTTGTAACTAAACTAAGATTAAATGATGATTTCATGAGTTTTCCTATTTGGTCATAATCATCATCAGCCGATTTCCTATGAGGGTTAAGGCCATTCATGTCATAATATTACGGTTTAAAATATTAATATAATATGTTACATCATAACATGAAAATTCAAAGGCACTTCTAAAAAAGTCTACTTGAACAAATAAATATTTTGGATTTTCGATTGATACCTAATAATATAATCTAAGGAGAAAATTAAACACTAGCTTAATAAATAAAGAGATAATATCATTTATATAGTTTGTTGTTGATACTATACTTTCAGTTTGCAATAATTAGCTGTTTAAGCTGTGTTAGAGCTTTTAAGCTGATTATTTCTGAATACGTTCAACTGAGATTCATTTAGAAAGGTCAATATTATGTATTGGATTTCCGCATCTAAATTGCTTGAAACTTCTGTAAATGTAGTCTTGTAAAAAATACGTTTTTTTATTAGTTAAATAAATAATTTAACTAATAAAAATAAGTTTATTATTTTACTAGTCGCAAATGGGCTTTCAATATTAGATTAAACATTGTTAATGATTAAATTTTTTCCGTCGTTCTGAATATATTATTATTGAATAGGTAGAATCACAACTATTGTAGTTAACAGATACAATAGATTTAATAACGATGGTTCAAATATAATATAATGCAGCTTAGAACATAACGACTTGAAACTTTTTAATTTACACTTGCTAGGTATGTGTTTAAATAAAGGATAAAAAAATATTTATCTATTTTTACCTATTAAAACTTTATGATAGGTAAAAATGTTTGTTAGACTTTTAAATACGAATTAAATTGAGTGTTCGAAATTATGAAACATTCAGGCCAGCAGTTTAGGGTTAGTACTGTTAGCGCCATCTATTGCTTAACATTTGATTTTCAATCATTATATTCTATTATACTAGTTTTATTATTCCCCTTATATTATATAGGTAATTATTAACAGCCGTTATAATTGCACTTTACTAAAAGGTTATAAGTCTTGTAAGCTTCAAATTGCTTCGTTAAATTTCATAATGTTTGATCCATATTTGGCAAAATTTCTAGAAAAATCTGGCAAAAACATTTGGAGTTCCACGTTAAACTCCATGGAAGGTTTTTCAATTCACCTGGCGTTTGGCCAAATGTGATATCCGGCAGTTTCGATTTCAAGCCCCAATAGCGGCTTAACAACTTAGTGTTAAAAATCGAATTATTCTAAATTGCGCAAAGCATGAAAACGCTTCCAGTTCGAGTTGCTAAAGCTAATAATCGTTTAATCAAAGAAGACGAACATCATGACATTCGTCGTACATTTCCCTTTAAATATGCGGGGGAAACTAATCCAAAACACACTAAGTGTTAGATATGTAAAGCAAGAAAGACTGTCTGCCGCCACACAGTCGAGCACACGACACGGCTTTATCGATTCGCCGTACCGACGCGCGCACTCAAATAAAACGATGTTTTTAAATGGAATAATACATTTTTAAATTTAAATCACCAATAAAATGGAATTCGATTTGAATGTACAATTCTTTTTTTGAATAATTTTTGCGTTCCATTTTTTTAATTTCGAAAATTGATTCC
The DNA here is from genome assembly GCA_907164665.1 of Colias nastes. Taxonomy (NCBI): domain Eukaryota; kingdom Metazoa; phylum Arthropoda; class Insecta; order Lepidoptera; family Pieridae; genus Colias; species Colias nastes. Next base: position 40,616 of record CAJQZM010036708.1, read on the forward strand.
TTCAAATTCGATCTGTTCAAATTTAGAATTCTGTGTTCAAATTTTTGAGAAATTAAAATTCGAATTTTGATTTTATTATGTAAAGTTAATTCTTTGTTTTTTAACAGCTTAAAAGTGTACGTAGCTTTCTAGTGCCAATACGGTTACGATAAAGCCTGCGCCCAGTTGTAACCGACCCGCGGTCTCGTGCCGACGTCTGCGTGTCGTAGACGTCAAAAATAGAACAATATAGATTTTTATTTTCCACAAAGGACAATGGTTTAGTGTTCACGATTAGTGTATTATAGTTTATAAAGAAGTTTTTAATCCGAGTGTTTTTGGTAAAGTGCGTATATCGTGTATGTTTTATAAAGGCTATCAAATTTGACCCTACACGTATTTGTATTGACCATATATTTGTATAAGAATACATTCTAATGTATGAAAGTCGACGTTTGTATAATCACGTCTGCAATATGTCAAATTACGTGAAAGGTCCGCTACAGCTACGGTCTGGCATGTCTGTTCGTTTATTTATCCTTGGTATATCTTTACGAGGTTAAACGTAATGACTCCTTGGGATTTACTACATAGTTATTAACGTAAATAGTTTATTAACCTAATTTATTAATTATATTAATGTATTGAAACTAACAATTATTTGACAATGTATGTCAAGGATACACGGATATTTTTTCAGCCAAAAATGTTCAGTGCATAAAAATATAGAGCTGTCATTTATATAAGAAAGTCCTGTTCCTTACGGACAATTTAGTTCAAGCTCAGTTAGTACATGCCTAATTTACGACAAAATTCAATTGTCCGTAAGGAAAACGAATACCTACTTTAGTGAGTTACGTTTATAACGGTCACAAGGTTCTTTAAATTATGTGTTTAGCTATTTAACATCTTTATAAGGAAATATTACATTTCAGGACGATAATAATGGGTTACTTATGTAGAAGACGGTTGTATTTCTATGTTCTTTTGTCAGGATAATATCTACGTTAATCTGAAAAATTGGGACTATTATATTATTATTTACAATGTTACATAATATTGATCACATAACCAGCTAAAACAAAAATCATGAATTTACCAGCAAGAACGGATATTTAATAAGATTTTCATTACTTATAATAATACATAAAAAACACTACATTTTACAAAAATATACATTTCACTATAAAAAGTTTATAGATAATTTAATATACCTATGCAATCTTATATTTCGATATTAAACTTATATACTAGCTGACTATATAAAATACCAGTTTTATATTCTATAGGTTACCTATCTGTATTCAGAATTTCATCCGATTTGCTACAGTACTTTTTACGTAATCAATCAATTTACAAACAAAGAAACAATACTCTTTATAACTTGTATTCGTAGCCAATAAATATATTATGTAAATCTATATTTTATATAGGTAAGTAATATCAATAAATCTTTTACGACACAACAATTGAACTCTTGCCAATTCAATCAAAAAACAAAAGCAAATCTATAAATCTATCAGAAATCCTTCAATAAAATATAATGTACGTAACAAACAAATTGTATAAATAGTTTAGTTTCAATATTGCTTACTAGTTTTGCTTTTATACGACTAGATGGCGTTCTATGAAATTTAGGCATTTTCATTCAATATTTTCTAGGCTCTAAACTTATTGAAGTGAAACTTCTTTATCGGGGTTGGAAAAAAATTTACTGTAACATTTTTTCGTTACACGTGACATTTTTCCGTTACGCGCCATCTTTTTCTTATCCCTACCACGCGCGACGTATTTCTGTAAAGTTGCTATATCATATAGTAAATTATTTTTTGAAAAATAAGGTCATAAAGAAGTTTCACTTCTTACGTGTGTACACGCACACATTTTTTTTTGTTTGAGGCATCACTTCATAGTTTAATACAAAGTCGCTTTCTTTGACCGTATGTATGCTTAAATTTGTAAAACAAAACTACGCAACGGATTTTGATGAGAACTTTTTGAAATTTTACTCTCAACGCGCCTAATATAAAGAAGTTTCACTTCAAAAACAAGGTCTCTTTTGCACGCATGTCTTATGCCCTCTTCCTGTATGCTTGATTAGACAATAGGTTTAACTGCTGTCAAGAGTGGTGACTAACTCGTAAATAATTATTCTGAAATATGGCTTTAGAATAATTATAGGAATTGGTCTGAATTACCTATAGGCAATGACCCATCAATAAACTGACCGCATCTAACATTGCTTAACTTTCGGATTATTCAATCGTGCGACAGTATTAGTTAATTAAGCATACTATTTGAAATAAGTAGTAAAAGCTCAATAAATTGTATAGAAATCAGTGTTGAAAATAGCTATTTTATTTCTATAATCAATAACCTATTTACTGCTATAGTGACAGATAAATATACAAAGGTCAGCGGTTCGACCCAAGCCCCTTATTATTTACTAGCTTTCCACCCGCGGCTTCGCCCGCGCAGTCAAAGAAACACCCGCATAGTTCCCGTTCCCGTGGGATTTCCGGGATAAAACCTATCCTATGTCCTTTCTCGGGTATCAAAATATCTCTATACCAAATTTCATGCAAATTGGTTCAGTAGTTAAGGCGTGATTGAGTAACAGACAGACAGACAGAGTTACTTTCGCATTTATAATATTATATAGTATGGATGTAGTTGTAACTTTAATGTTAGAAGAGTATATTTTTACGTTGACTGTTTTAATAATACAACATTTGAACTCGCCTTCTTCATCCATAAGTTTTTTTTATCATTTCACATCAATACAAATGCACAAACATACATATTAAAGTCAATCACTTTTCAATATTTCAAAGTCAGTACTTTTCAATTTTGTTCGCTTCTTATTGTATTTTATCTCTTATCTTTCTATATATGTATATAAAAATGAAACCCGTTTCGCGTTGTCACGGCATCACGTGTGAACGGCTGAACCGATTTCGATAATTCTCTTTTTATTATATTCCTTAAAGTACGAGGATGGTTCTTATGTAGAGAAAACGTAAATATGTACCACGGGCGAAGCCGGGGCGGACCGCTAGTTGTTTATAAAAAATGTTGCATGTTTACATATTATATCAAAAACTAATGAAATATTATATTGCATCAATTCCTTTTATTGGAATAAAACTTTTATATAATAGCTTTACAAAAGCTCTACAATATTTTTTGAAAACGTTAAAATATGTAATTTTCAATCCCTTGATCTAGAAGTAAAATATAATAGTATGGTAAAAACTTAACCCTTAATAATTGTATATTTTAATTAACCATAAGTTTATTGCATACATTTAACTTAAAAGTAAAAATCTGTAAGTAATAAAGTTCAATAGCCTTATTCATAATCATGCAAAAAAGATATTTTGTCCTTTTGACAGGAACTCAAGAGCGAGTCATTCAAGGGTTTTTGGTAAAGAATATACTGAAAGAAACATAAGCAAGGCATCTTTTTGCCGCAAAAATAAATTTTGCAGAGGGTGAAATAGGAGATAGTAATTTATAAAGGGAACGGTTGTCGTTCGTTTTCTGTAGCTGGGAAAGCTTTATCATATTAAATACTAGCTTTCCGCCCGCGGTTTCACCCGCGTTTTCAAAGAAAAACCCACATAGTTCCCGTTCCCGTGGGATTTCCGTCATAAAACCTATCCTATGTGTTAATTCAAGTTACTCTCTATATGTGTATTTCATTGTAATCGGTTCAGTAGTATTTGCGTGAAAGAGTAACAAACATACATAGGTACATACACAATACACATACACAGACATCCATCCTCACAAACTTTCGCATTTATAATATTAGTAGGATAGGATAGGATAGGATCATAACAGATAAATAGCAGATTTGTAGAGGAAATATAACACGCCATTAAGTATATTAAAACAAAGTGTTTTATTACTTGCAAATTATAATACAGTCTAATTTTATCACACATTATCTTTTCAATTGCTTTGTAATTGTGCTATTCAAATTTATCTCTACATAAAGACGTCGTTAATTGAAATGAAATGAAAATACATTTATTTTAATGTCTTGCCACACAGGA